>CAXIVM010001699.1:0-39000 GCA_964035705.1 Porites rus | reverse complement strand
CACATATATATAGAGAGAAATATATAAACTACCTAAGCTCAAGTGAAGGGCCCCACCAAGTCACTACTTTCCTCTTCCACCCCTGCCAACCCTGCATGTCCTATGACATCAAGTCATCTGAGCTTCATCCCGATTCAAGGTTGTTCCGGGCAGAGTGGGGCGGAGTCGGAGCAAACTGAGATGGCTCTCATGGCGGGTCAATCATGTGTTGCCGGCTTCAACGATCAAACCCCTGACTAGTGCAAATTTGACCATCCTCAATATTTAGCTGTAGGTCGAAAACGTTGTACTTCACATGTCACGCGTGAGAACAGAATCCTCATATGGCCTACAGCATTCATCTCCAGCAAGGCCAATTCAACCTATTTTAACTATACTATACGACATCATGAGTATACACACGGATACCATGTTAGATAGCATGTATAATCACGTATGGCACATATATTACTCTATATATCAGAGGTTGGGGAGGCCCGGTGCGAATGCGAGTGGCGCTGTGGCGCTGTCGCGAGGGGGGTCTCGCGAAGGAGGTCTCGCGAAGGGGGGTCTCGCGAAGGAGGGTCTCGCGAAGGGGGGTCTCGCGAAGGGGGGTCTCGCGAAGGGGGGTCTCGCGAAGGGGGGTCTCGCGAAGGAGGTCTCGCGAGGCGGGTCTCGCGAAGAGGGGTCTCGCGAAGGAGGTCTCGCGAGGCGGGTCTCGCGAAGGGGGATCTCGCAGCTTCGCGGCTTCGCAGCTTCTCACAGCTTCGCAGCTCCGTTCGTATTTTCTGGGCCTTCCCTCCCCGCGCAATGCTATATATATACAATTATATACACATGTGTCCATTGAATTGTCAGCATCAACAATCAAACTCAAACAAACAAAGTTGGATCAGTCGTATCCACAGGAGGCACGACGGTGGAACCAGGAGGCACCTGGTCCGAGGCATTCAACTTCTCCGGGATTCTTTCAGAACCGGCCATCAATGGTCAAATATTATCTTGGTAATCGTAGTGAAAACTTTAATGGGACCTTCTTTAATGGCCTTTTGGACCATTGGACCCTCCAAGCACAACTGAAAAACACATATAACATATAACGGCATGTTGCTTCCAAGATCAAGTTCAAGTGCTCCGGTCGACCCTCCGTTTAAACAACCATCGTTCCGAACAGCTGCCTGGCACCGTTCAGCGCAATGAATTCAGGTATCACAGGCCAGAAAACATGTGTTTGCCGCTTTAAACATTGGCTTCATCACCACTCATAGTGACAGTCGATCGTGGTCGTACGGGAGTTCATGTGTATATATATATATATCATATATCATATATCCCCCCAAGAAAAAACATGTAAACTATTCTTACTAGCTAGCAAGGTAAGGACGAAAGGTTCGTCGTTCATCAACATTGGCAAGCGAGAGTACTGTCAACCACCGGTGTGTACGCGAAAAAGGCAAGGCCATCGAGGGAAGGACAAAAAAGGATGGCCTCACCAATGCCAAGGACGTTGAGAAAGGTATTGATCTTGGTTTGCCAAAATCAACCTCATGAAGGTTTGAATGTGTTTAAACAATTGTCTATTGCCTGAATACCGTTGACATGATGGAAAAGGTAGCAGGAACATGCATCAACATCAAATCCGCAGTTCCTCGCTGGTCTTTTTTAATGTCCGTTCTAATTGAATTCAGGGGACATGACACACCTTTTACCGACGGGGTCAGTCCCTGCCATCGAGATCCCCAAAAAGTTTCATCATGTTTCATCAACTCGCCAACGAGGGTCACTTCCGGAGCCATCAACTCGGTAAGTCATCACAAAAAGTGTACACTCCCTGGAACTAACATGGGCCCACGTGGATGGCATGGCCCCAAAAGGAAGACCATGTTCATCCATTTCCAAATTCCAAACAGGGGGGAGTGTCAATTCCATGTTTCGTCCAGGGCAAGTCACTGTTTTGAATGAGGGATTGTTTACCCACAGATCATCTAGTGAAGAGAAAATCCCTGGTTTGACAATGCCTGCAACTGGAGCAGGGCAGGGGGTGAAAACAAACTGGTTGAGTTCCTTCTTTGCAACCTGGTGTCAGCCCCTGGAATCTGACGGATAACAATGATCGCCGTCTTGCCATGCATGTTTGTAGCCTTTGAAACATTTTGGAACCCTGATCATTCCCGGTTCATGGCTTTGGGTTCAGACTGTCCCAATATCTTCTGATCCAGGTTCCTTAATCTTTGCGAAAATCTCCAACTGATCATGCTTCATCATGCGTCTTACATGCACCTTTCCCCCTGCTGTTCCAGAACTTCTCAGGACCCCGAGAAGGCGCTGTGCCTTTCTGTTGGGTGGGTATCCACCTTGGATCCCTGGAAGGATCTCATTTCTGAGCCTGTGTGTCCTACTTGAAATTGGCTGAGCCCCTTTAGGGCGCCGAACTGCATGGTCACCCGTTCGCAGGAGAACCCATCGAAACGTCCGCCAGTTGTTTTGCCCTGCCGGCTGCGTCCAAGCATGTCCGCTTGGAGAGGCTGTGGGTCATTTCTGCGAGGAGAACGACAGCTGGTCTGATTTACTGTAGCCTTCAAGCTTGGGTGTCTCCAAAAAGGGTATACCACTGGCTTCCCAATACATTCAGGGTACACCACTGGTACCGGTACCATATATACAATATATATATATATTACTATATTATATACAATACGACTGTATAATATAGATATATAGATATATTGCGAACGGATGGAAAGGTGTGCCCTGGCCCCGTTCTAGCTCTTAGGTTGACATGAAGCTCGCGCGCTAAAGCTCCTTTTTACCTGGTTGGGCACTTGAGCCAAAAGTATATGGCATGTACCTGTATAGCAACTATACTGGGACCTCATCCCTATTGACACCCCCCACATCCGTACTTCGACGGGGAAGGGAGATGAGTGGATGTAAAAAAACCGGAGAACGAATCACGTTCTCAAAAGTGTATTGGAGGTCAACCAGTATGTCCTATTGAACTGAATTAGCAAGAGATCTTGCATTCGCTTGAAATTTGGATCAAACAGGCAATGGAGCTACAAGCGGAAAACGTGCACCTACCTATGGTATCATGCGATTACCAACGGTGTGAAACACAATCCTCTCTCACTCCCATGATGCCAAAACGGTCATCATGAATTACCCAAGACCCCTCAGTACTTGAAGTACCGGAAGTGGCATGTCGGTATGACCCCAATGCTCAACCATTCGTGATTTGTCGCATGTAGTCAGCGCCGACAAAGCCAATGTAGTCCTTGATGAGCTCAACGTTCCTTGGGTTTCCCCTTCGGATCTGCTCCTCGAAGGACTTCAATTTCCTTTCCTGGACATCGGATACCTCTATGCCATAGTAGCGGCACGCAACGAGGATCTCCTTCGTGACATTCTTCCTCTCCGATTTGATGGCAGGACTAATGTCGATGAATTTGTATGGAGCGGCACTTTCGTCACCTGGTTTCTGGTAGTAACTATATCGGCTCGCCCCGAAGGTCTTCTTAATCAAGCGTCTGATGAAATTTGAGATGAACGCCAGTTTCTCGATGATCTCATCCTGGGTCTCAGACTTTCGAGCCTTTGGATCTCATGTCACGCCGAGTGCTGCCGACCTCTTTGAGGTATTTGTGGCTAAGCCCGCAGCGGATTGCAGTGATCATCATCGGGTGAACAACGTGGGCGTGGAATTCATAGATCTGCCACGCTTCTGCTGCATACACGTCGTCGGTCCATCTGCTCATGCCTACGACCTCGGCTCTCTGGAGACGTCTTGGAAACCCAGTATCCGGATCATTCGGTACTATCGGCCATCTATTGTGCGGAGTATCATGCCGCTGCCCGTGGTCGAACATCCGCAGTACATCTTCACGACTTTCAAAGCAGTTGATGTCGAATGTTGCGTTGGCCAAGCTCTTGATCAACTTCATCAACCTCAGATCAAATTGCTGTGTGACGGCAAAGTTGTGGTCGATGGGGATCGCAGCTTCTTGCGGCAATTCGTCAATTGCGAAGGGGAAAGGCTGTGGAAGTTCATTCCCGTATCCATCTTGAGGGACCTCCCGATATTCGGGTTCGCCTCCAGCTTCGTCCGGTCGTTCCTTCAAAATGATAGGAACTTCCTCCTCTTCCTCTCCTTCGGATTCCTCGACCTCAATGACCTCTTCGGCTGTCTTGCGTGCGTTCTTGATGACTTCATCGATGTTTGCACCTGCAGCAGAAGTTGTTTCACCGGAAGAACTGGCTGGGACATCTTTCGGAGGTGATCGTTGATTGCGGTCCCTTGTCTCCTTGGGTACTACATGCGTGAGCTTCCCATTTGCAATCAAAACCGCTACACAGTGTGGACATATCGTCAATCGCACATCGACTTCGCCAAGACAGTTAGGACACGGTCTCGAGTCGTAGTCTTTCATTGCCCGGCGGTACACGATCTCCTCAAAGATTTCCTGCCACTCGGTGCTATCATATTCTGGGTAGACACCACTCTCCTCGATCATACCCAACAGCTTTGAGATTTTGGCGTCGTCCTCGGAGTAGGTGTCGTCCTGAACTTCAACCGCTAAACTCTCAAGCTTTTGGTAGCGTGGAATCATGATCGGGTTTCCGTATTTGGACTCCAGAACAAGGTAGCTTCCAGGGTCGGGTTCTCTATTGAGTAACCGGATCCATTCGATCTCCTCAGGCTGTCCGGGTTCCGCATTGTCGCATTGCAACCATGCCCCTTTAACCTCATCGAAGGGAACGACGTTCTCAACTAATAGAGATCCAGTCGCTGAGATGAGAAGTCCGTACTCCTGCAGCTTCCACACCGGAATGTAGAGAACCACTGGGCGATCACTCAATGCGACCTTACGACCTAGCCAAGGTTTTCCCTTGTAGCCCTGCTCCCCGGCCCATGGCGGAAAACATGTGAAGTGGGTAGAATCCCTTCCCGATGAACCGAGACCTCCTGGCACTAGCCCTCGTCGCATGATTGAAGTCAGCGCTCCAAGATTGGTAGCGTGAAATGCAGTCACCATAGATAGGGCCATGTCGTTGGTCATTCTCGATCCAATGTGGTCGATGTTAATGGTAACGTCATAACCTCCGCCGTCCGTTGAGTGTGCCGAGGTTGCTCTTACGGCCACGGGAAAGCACCATCCATCGCTATGGTGGAGTCTTCCTTTAGAGATTCCCATGCCCTTGAGTTCGTCAATCCATTCCTTCTCCATCGGGTCATCAGGGTCATTGAGTTCGTCAGGGTGAACGCGGACTGCCAGCATTTGGAATCTGACCCTCTTGGTTATGCGGAAACACTCATAGTTCTGGTCGAAGTACTTCTCCAAACGCGCCTTCTTGGTCACGATGTCTATGTTGCCATAGTGATAACCGTCTTCCCAAACTGCGTTATCACCTAACAGGTCTTCCCATGACACCCATGCGCCTTCATCGCATTTGATTGGTGTGAGTCTTCCTCCTGTCCTGAACTGGCGTCCAATTCGATGTCTCAACTTCGCCCCAATCGGCGACTCAGGGCCTGGCTCGCTTGGCTGTATTCAGGTACTCGACAGTCTGGAGTCGGATACTTGTGGTTGCCGTAGTCGGAGTTCTGTGCAGCGAAAGTGACTCCGTTGATCGGTACTAATTCTACCTTCCCGATCATCGTCATGGGGTCGATCGGCTTGTATCCCTTCTCCCTCCGTGTTGGTAGGGGATAGAAGTGATGACATGCCTTTGGTGTGAGGGAACTGGAGTGCACAAATGCCTTCTCTACAAATTCGTACACCACCCTCATATCCCTGGGGCCTGCTTCCGCAAGCTTCCGCCCATTGTAGGAATGTGTCCCTCCTTCGACTCCATCAGCACTTTCGATCAAGGTGAGTCCGTCATGGTCGAACATTGTCACGACTCTTGCTTTCAACATCTCTTTTCGCCTGAACTCGCTGTCGACCTTCCTATCTGGAGTAGGCGATGCTTTCTGCTTCTTCTTCTTAGGCTCTTCGGTCGGATGTCCAGATGGTACATCGTCGGGTGCAACCTCCCCCTTCACTCTCTTCTTCCAATCACTCAACACTGAGGTGACCGTAGGTGAAGATGAAGGGGTCTTCTCGCAATTGAGAGTTGTGTGTCCCGACTTCATGCAGTGGATGCAGAATTCTGCTTGCCCGATCTTCTTCTCGAACTCGTCGATGGCTTGCAGTATTGATGTCTTCGGATCGGACATGTCAACGTCTTGCTCCTCCTTCTCCTGTTCACATTCAGTCTCCATATCGACACCTTCGGCCTCGGGCTGGTCAGTAGCCTCCGCTCCCTGTTCTGGTTCTTTCCCAATTTCGAAGAAGTGGTCGATGTCGAATTCAGGAGGCGGCATGGTCCTCATGCGAACGAGAATCAGTGCCACGTTTGCCGCCTCATCAGAGTGCGGGTCCAAGGTTCTGATTGTCGATCGCTTTCGGTTCTCATACGTTGTCCTGTCGTACAGCGATGCAGTGACACGTTTGATGGATTCTTCTAATCCCGTCCTCAAAGCTTCGATGTCACCCCATCCCAAGAACAGGTGTCTGAAGAGTTGAGCAATTTCTAACATGCCCAGCAGCGCTTCCACCATATCACCTACCCGTTCCTCCGTGGGATCATCTCCGAATATATCGCGGAATACATCGGGCTCCAGTATGGTCTTGAGGTATTTGGTGTAGCACACGTTGCCAAGGTCATAGGATCCCTGGTAGTACTTGGCGCTGCCGACTATCTGCTTTTCCACATGGATGCTGGGCCCTCTCCTCGTTTTGAAGAAGTTCTCCGTCGTAGTTGATGACAACCTGATCCCCCCGAAGAACGAGATCTCCTTCTGGAAACCTGGATTCTCATTAAGTATGATCATCGCCTCGTGTAAGAACTTCATCAGGTCTTCGTGCGGGTTCATCTCGGAGATCATGACGGTGGGAGAGGATACCGTTTGCCCCATGCCGAAGTTGTGAAGCAATCGCGCACATGCATGGAATCGCTTCTGGACGTAGTCTTCTGCGGACATCCCACGGCATCGATTCGCCGCTCCGTTGATGCATTCTGCATAGCAATCGTCTTTCAAATCGGAGTCTATGGGATGGCAGACCAGACAGTAATCGCAGCAAATTTCCTCACCCTCCTTGAAGTCATCAATGACGTACCATCTTTGAGTCCTCGAGTATATTGGTTCTGGCTGAAGGACTCCCCAGTACTCATCCATCCATGGCATTTTGTTCTCTCTCCTTACCTTCTCCCTCTTCCTCCGCTCAGACTCATTCTCACCTGAAGGCCCCGCAGTGGACTGATATGCGTGGCTTCCTCTTACGGAATCTCCGAACAAGTACTGATACAACCTCTCTTTGTCCTGCAACACGTGTTCCAAGTTGGGATCATGGAGGCTATTCGCTTCGGTCAAGGGATCCGGTGCCATAAAGCAAGAAGCGAGCATCTTTCTCTGAACAAATACTTTTCCATGACAGCGTGGACCAAAGAGGTTCCAGACTTCATAGAGTAGGGGTGACCGCCTCCGGCGACCGAAATGGCTCGCCAGAATCTGTCCGACGTTGTGGACATCATGCCATTCAGCGACAGCTCGTCCTTGATCATGTTGGCGATTTTGCCGAACGAACCGACGGCATGGTGAAACTCCACGTCTGCGCAAATCCTCACGAAGGTAGGTAGTTGGCAGCATGCGTCAAGCTTGATGATCACATCCCTGAGTCTTGGAACGAAGTCCGTGGGAACAATCACAGTCTTGTATGTCCCCTTCTCGCCCGCAGTCACTAGATGGCTCAACGACAACCACACATGGATGGAGGTGGGTTCATGGCGTTTGACATCATCAATTCGATCACGAACGAAGTCGATGAAGCCATATGGATCCGTCACTATGAAATTCCGCGGTTGCAGTTTGGTCCCTGCTTTTCTGGGGAAACTGGCCCAAAGGCCTGTACAGCACCAAGCGAGATGCACACAGTTGCAAGAATCACCCAAGGCTACGCTACCATACAAATCACATCCAGAGCGGTGCGTTTGGCGCAGTGATACTGGACGCAGCGTTCAAATGAATTTTGCGCAAACGAATTATCCAACGAGAAGCCGTGGACATAAGCACACTCCTACACACATGACTGCGCAACCAGCAACTTAGGCCTGTGCCTTGGCGGCGCTTGAGCCTGCGGGTTCGTAGAACCCCTTAAAAGGGTGTAAGGGCACTGTGTCCACGAAAGAGTTTCCCATGAAAACACCGATGCAGTTTGCAAACATCAACTCTAGATTTTTGCTTGTTTGGTTTGTAGACACGGGTCAAAAGACTGCAGAATCAAGTCTGAGAAAAACCTTGCTCTATGCGAGAACCTGTTAAGTGCAAAATGCGCTGGGAGGGATGTCATTCACAAGAGGAGTGAAGGGGAGTGGAAGCAACAAGGATGAGAACGAAGCACAGTAACAGGCAGCTCAATTCAACAGATTGAAAAGCTCCTGGGTGTGCCCACTACAGACATTCTGCGCCCTTTGTCTGACAAAAATGGACGGCTTCCAAAAGGAGCATTTGCTCTCCGCCACATCAAGCAGCACCTCACTCTTTGGGGCGAGCTTTGTTGGCTGCTCACAAACTTTTAGAGATTCAGTAGCGCATCACACTGGCGTGCGAATGTTTTTAAACAACAAAAACAAAAAGGCAGTGGAACTTCTGTCGTAAGAATTTGGCAGCCAGCTCTTTGCTGCAAGGTGATGGTTCTGTGCCTTTGGAATCTTGGTGAGACAAGTGGTCCCCGAATCTCAAGCTAAAGTTGGCCTGAGCACAGAGGTGAACTGAAACATCGAATCTGAGCGTTTAAGTCTGGGACATTTCTGAGAGGCTGCGCATGAAACACACACAGAAACAATACAACCCATGTCTGCTACTGTACGCGCTGGAGTGTGAGAGGAAAACTAAAAAATGCACAAAGTCTCACAAAGGTGTTCTTTTCTTCCACACGGCCCTCGCTCTAGAAAAAGAAAGGTTTCAGAATGGCCCTCCCAGCCGCCTGTCAGCCGGTTCCATTCACCCTTCATCCCTGAGACTTAGTAGAAGGCTCAGCTAGCTATGGCTGTAGACAAGTCGGACAAAAGAGCTATCTCTTGTTTGAGCTTTGCGGCGTCCACCCCAGCCGCTGCACTGGCACCACCACTGTCTCCCTTCTCAGCAAGTTGGCGCTCACAATCTGCTTTCCTTTTTGAGAGGCACAAACTTGAGTTCTCATGCGCTGAATGCTTGCAGACCAAAGGCACGCGGACGCCAACTGTCGGTTGCTGGACCAACTCGGCCTGGACAAATCCATAGGGGACATACAAGAAATCGCCAGGGCCCATAGTGCAAGACCACAACACACACTCTTTCTGATAGTCCTGGATCATCGCCACATTCATGGCGCGGAAGAAAGCTGACATCTTTGCTAGGGTTATCAACCCAGCAATGCCCTTCCTTTGCATGAACCCTTGCAACTGCAACACTTCAGTCATGACCACAGTCCGCGTGCCTTCTACAGACAAGCGCGCCACTGCGCAGCCAAGGAATTCACCACTCACTTTGTCATAGCTAGCATCAATGCCAAAGAGGCTCACCTGCAAGGCATCCTGCAACTGCTTAGTCATTGAGTCCCGGGCAACCACACGCCCAGACTTCAGGAAGAGGTCATCAACTTTACTCTGTAGAGCCGCTAGCACTTCACTGTCCTCAACAGCTTTCGAGACTCTGGCCCCCTTGGATTTCTTGCGGGCATCGTTGAAGGAATCCCTAAAGGAGTCCACACATTGCCTGCACTTCGCACCATCCTTCATAAGCTCACTCACCCAAGAAGAGCAATCCAAGCTGAAGGGCTTGGACATGTCAAAGCTGCAGTCTGCAGCCACACGTTGAACAGCAGTGGCGCCAGCCACTCCTTGGTCAAACACGGGCACTTGGGCAGCTGCTTGGCCTGCTGCTTTCTTTGGCTTGCTCGCGTCAGCTTGCTGCTTTGCGGTTTGCTTTTTCAACTGCTCCACAGCACTCTTGACCGCCTTGTCAGCCCTGGATGTAGCTGCCAGAAGCTGGGTCATAGGAGCTCGGATTGCCACAATCTCGGCTGTCACTTCCTGCACATGATGTCGTCGCAAAGGAAAAACAAAGAGGTGATCATGAACCGGGAAGTTGAACATCCAATAAATAACCCCTGACGCCGCAACTCATATCGACTATCCCAAACACCATGCATGCCTGTGGACCAATGGAGATAACCCCGACCAAGACCACTCAGCTGGGGTTTGTCAGCGGGGCTAGCTAACTTTGGCTTGGGGCCTGGGCTCTGCACATCAATGCCTTCTTGGCTTTGGTGTGGCAAACAAACATTCAGAAGGCATTCAACAACAGCCACTGGAACACAAAGCCGTTCAGTCAAACTAGTCCTTCACGTGGGCAGGCTGCGTGCAACGCTGGTAATTCTTGACAGCGCCCTCCAAAGCAGTGAATGGCTTGAGGGAAGCATAGAGCTCACAAGGAGGGGCTCGCCCAAGCTCAACTGGATTGCTGTCCAGCTCACCTAGTTCTGGCAAAGCAGCGTCGAACCTCCCAATGTAGCTCTTGACCGTGTTTTCATCCCCGTTGGGGTCCTTAGTTCTATAACTCTATCTTGAGCAAAACTATAATGTTGAAAAATGATGGCTGCAAGTGAAGCATGCGCGCGTTTCGGACTTCAAGCTGAGGGCGTGTCCAAAATGATGGTAAGGGCTTCCACACGGTTGGCTAGGATCTTGATTTCACCAGCAAAGTTCTTCTGGAAGACCGCATCTGGGTTGGACTTGTGCTCCTCCAAGCTTGCCTTGTGGTCCTTCAGACCCTTCTCAAGTTTGGTCTTGAAAAGGTTGATTTGCGTGGTGGATGATCTGACTGTGGCAGAAATAACACGGTCCCGGTCAACCCAAGGCTTTGCTGGCTTCTCTGGTGACGAGCCATTCGCCTCTTCCCCATCACCCTTCTTGGCTGGCCCCTCTGCTTCTTCAGAAGCAGCTTTGGCCTCACACGTCTTTGCCAGGTCCATGACATCCACCAGGAACCCATCGTTGCCCTGAAAGGCTGCGTCACCGTGTCGCACAAGAGCCTGGCAAATCTGGATTTGGTCAGCGATTGGGTCATGGTTGCTCATAGATTTTGCCTTCATGCGATCCACATCAGCTTGAGTCGCATTCTTTTTCTGCTCGACCTCCACGACAGCTTCTTTTTCCTGCATGAAGCTAGAGCGGAAGGAGAGCTGGTCAGCTGTCTTGACCCAAATTCGAAGCGCTCCATTCTCTCCACCATAGTCAAAGAACAGCTCTGGGTCTTTTGCAAGAGCCCTTTGTTCCCACTCAGACCATGTAGCAGCAATTTGCTCCTCAGTCTTCCTCCCCCCCCTGACTGTCATGGCAAACTCTGTGTACAGCCTCTTGTGCATCATCTCACCCACTGCGTCCTTCACAAAGCCACTTGCAGCAACAGTACGCTCGCGGTATTTGGCCAAAGACCAAGTGCCTCGCTTCTTGTTCTTGGCGCCCCCCATATCGCAGCATTCCGGGCACAACTCCAAATAGCTCTGGACCATGTTGAAGCAAAGGTCTGGATCCTCTCTTTGTTTTTTCACAAACTCGACAGCTTCTTTGCCCTGCTTGGTCGCCAACTTGTAGATGTTGTCGAGGGCCCGCTTGCACTTCCAACACCCTGGGAAGTTAGGAGCGCAGTCCTCAGCAGCAATCTTTTGCTTGCATCCCTTGCAATGCCGCGCGCACTTTGCACGCTTCTTGGGAGCAGCCTCAGACTGCTGCTCCTGGCCTTCTCCATCTGGCCCTGACCCGGCTTTCCGCTTCTTACCACGGCCTGTGTTGGCATCTTGTTTCTCCTTTGCCTGGCTCATCAACAGGAGGATGTCCGCGTCCACAGAGTCAAGAGCGCATGACTCAACATCCATGTTCAACCAGGGCTGGACTACAAACAGAAGGACAGTGGTGATTGAAAAATGTGCTCTCTGACAATCATCCGCGCGCAATGCATTCACAAAAAGCATTGAGAAGAATCCCTGCAACTCTATTTCCACTAGGCGTTGAAAGTTAGTGAAATTGAGGAAACACTCTTCAGTGCAACATCTGTGCATTGGTCCAGGCGCGCAAAAAGAAGAGGAATGGCTCAGGGCCCGCGCAGGCCCCGCAGAAGAATTGCCTGAGAAGGCAGCTGGTAATTGACAGAAGATGAATTTGCAAGCCTTCTTGCGTCTTGCGCACACCGAGAGTATTAGCAAACCACTTGCGAAAAGAAACCAGCAAAATGAAATGAGATAAAAGGAACATGTGTCATCCTATTTCCCTGACAGTGAGATTCTTTTCTGCCATCCCCAAAGGCATGTGTTTGCGGTGTAGTGAGAACATAGCCTGCCAACAGAGTCTGTGCATAAACTAACTGGAAAGATAAAGATTCTGGGAAACAATCACAAGAAGTCAGACAGGCCATGCATCAACCCAAGCTACATAGATTCTCTCACGCGATCACTGAGACGTCACTTCAGTGACAGAAAGGCAAAAGGCCATGAACAAACCAAGCACTCGGGCGTGCATCTGGTTGCCAGTCACCTTCGCAATCAGGCTTGATTTCACTGATCCAAGATAAGCCATGGACCAAGGACAACCAGTGTCGTCCTCACCCAAGTTCTGCACCAAGCCTTCCACCGGCCACCCCATCGCAAGCATCATCTCGAGTGGAATCATCTCTCGGCCCTTCCATTGCGACCAAAGGCGGCTGTGGGTCAAAAAGGAAGGCAGGATCTTGCTCAACTTTTGTCGGACACAGCAGTTCTGGCTAAGATCCACTACCCCATACATGCCCTTGTCAACGAACTCGGCGTTGTCCAAGCTCCCTAGAAGGTTTTGGTACGACAGCAAGCGCACCTTGGTGCCAACGTCCAAGCCAGCAGTGAAAGGCAAGGCCTGAGCATAATGACCCTGCAAAGTCCCTCTCAAAGTCAAAACTTGGCGTCGCAGGTGATCTTGCACAAGGTCTTGCGGGGCACAGAAAAAGTCATGGCCGTCAACTTGGACAGGTGTCTGGCACACCTTCAAGAAGTCATCTCGGGTGAAGTCCCATGTCAGGCGCAACCTTGGGCCCCTGATGGTCCAACTGTAGTTCCGCCATCTCACCATCGGCATCCCAACATCCTCACATTTCAATTTCAGCACAGTCGTCTTCCAACCCTTTTCTGGTGGGAAAGCGCTCTGGAAAGCTTCCTTTGTGTTGAAGCGACTGCTGCACTCTTGGAGTACCATGTCAACCTTCCGAGCCTCAGTCTGCACCATCCATATCGCTGCGACAATAGCAGACTCATGAAGCCACAAACCCCCACTACCCTGTGGAGAGAAGCTGACACATGAATTGCCGGCGCCCTCCAGCACCAAGTCTGTGTCATTGGTCTCTGGCCACAAAGGGCAAAAATTGTCATGGACATAGCAATACCCATTCTGGCACGCCTTTTTTGCCTGGACAGTTTCCCGAGCAACTGTCAGCAATTTGAGCATGCATCGATGACTGGTCTCTTCCCAAATCTTCTTTGCAGCAGCTGGGGTGCCTGCTGCCTTCATTTGAGTAGTAGCCCTGTCTCGCAGCACTTTGACAACCATCTCCATGTGTTTCACAACATCGCTGGGAAACTGGTGGGTGAGGTCCCCAAACACATGGTTTGGGCGGTGCTTTGCCTCCATCAGCACTGCCCGGGTATCATCACAAATTTCGTGAGCGGAGTAGAACACCACTGGAGCAGAGTTGTGGGCGTTGACAAGCCTCTGCATGCAGTGCTCTACTGTCCCCAAGCCAGTGTAGTGTGTGGTTACAAACAGCTTTGGCCCATTGACAGTTGACTGCTGATCAAACCAGAACTGCAAGTTCGGGGCCATGTTCCAGTGCATATCAAAAAGAAACTCAAAACCGTCTTTGGCCAGCTGGGGCCAATTCAGGAGCTCTTCCAAGAAATGCTCACTTTCCTCGCCCTCCCACCGGTCAGTGCCCCTCCGCTCACAACGATGGCGCTTGGCAGGTGGCTCACACTCACCCAAAGCTGTGGCTTCTACTCTGTCAGACATATGTCTATTTAAGGCAATCGCTGGAATCTAGAAAAACTCGAAGCGCAAAAACTTCGCTTGAGCTCTAGAACAAACCGCATATCACACAGAGTTTGCATACACACAAACTTGGCAGAAAAGGAAAACAAGAACTTCTGCGCAAAAAGTTTGCAACTAGGACAGGATGTAGAGGCTGTGGGAGAAAAAAAGAGGAATGAATACACCTGTGGTCTGGAGAAAAGTTCAGCGTCTGCGAAAACAGTATGGGCGTTGAGGATATAGACTTTGGGTCGCTTTGTTGTTCACTGGTGAGCATTCCAGGCGTTTTCGTGCCAAGGTTTCTGCTTTGGCGAGAAATTGTAATGTCAGGCCCAAAAATGGTTTGAACATGAAGCTTTGTGGGGTACAGGGGGCATTTGCAACGCACGTGGTCAGAAATGTTGCATTTGCGATGGCTTCTGCGTGTTTGTGGACAAGGGCACCTTTTTAAGATCTTTGGGCAGTCGCGCAGGTGTCGCGGATGTTCGCGGGTCTTCGCGGGCGTTCGCGCACGTGTCGCGGGTGTTCGCGCATGTGTCGCGGGCGTTCGCGCATGTGTCGCGCGTGTTCGCGCATGTGTCGCGCGTGTTCGCGGGTGTTCGCGGGGCTCACCCACTCACACAGAAGTCACAGAAGTGGACAGGAAAATCAAGAAAACAGCTCTTGTTGCAGCGTCGGAGATTTAGGGCAGCTTGGCCTCTAAGTTTTTCTTTTTTGACTCTTAAGTGCGCACTCAAAGGTAGAAAGACAACAAAACCCAGAGAGTTGCCCTGTCAACCTACCTCGAAGCTCAAAAAGACAGCTGCTATGGCCAGTCTCGCCTTGGGCAGTGTTCTCCAGAAGCCAAAACCAGCTGAGCTGAAGCGCAGCCCATAGCCTGCCACAAAATTTCTCCAAGACGGCCGCGCAAGAGGTTGAGCAGCAACAAAGAAACAATGTCTTGAATGGGCCAAGCCCTTTTCGATGCCTTGTGTGCAAAATGTTCCTTTTGCTTGGGGCTCCGTTTTGGGAACGAAGGGATCTATGTATGGTCCTATGTATATGGGGCGCTGTAATTGAAATATATAAACCTAATCGCCCCCAAAACGGAGCCCAAAACTTGGCGTCCCACCACAATCTACAACTCTACAACCAAAAAATTATCCCTTGCCAGGGTAATTTTTTGATATTGATGCCCTGAGCTGGGACGCACTTGATGTCCGGCGCACGAAGCAAAACCAAATGTCTATCAACTCTCTTTGAAGAGCTCTAGCAACCAACAACCACCCAGGATCCAGCCTGGGCGAGACTAATTTTGAGGATAGCTTCAAGCCCTTGGCAAGGGGCTTGACGATCGAGGGCCTGGAGAAAATCTGAGCTCGTCTTGCTTCACGACACGCGCAAGAAACAACCAGGCTTTGGAAATCTAAACAACATCTTGCTTCTCAACCAGTTTTGGAAGGCCCCGGCCTGAAAGAAAAGTTAGTCTGACCCCGAAGAACTCGAGGACGAGCTTGAGGACGACGAGGATGAAGTTGAATCTGAATCTGATCGTTCACTTTCCTGCTTCTCTTTCTGCCTACTGGAACTTTTAGCTTTGGCTTTGCTGGCACTCTTGTTTTTTGCTTTCGGTTTGGCTTTCGGTTTCGAACTTTCTTTTTTGGTCTTGGCTTTTGCAGGCTTCTTGTCAAGTTTCTTTGGCTTTGGTTTTTCAATGGCTCTCTCTAGCTCCTCTGCATCAAGTTGTTCATCCGTCTTCACGGAAGACGGTGCCTCCCCTGTGAGCTCTTGCCCTTGCACTATCACCTCTGCAGGCAAATCCTCAGGACTCAAAGGCATCCGAAGGTGATCTCTTTGTCTATTAAATCGTGGTGCGCTATTACACCAATGCTTCAGCAAAAGAATCGTGGTCTTGCGAGACTCGGCCGAACTGTCTGCAAAGCGCAAGAATCGCTTACAGCCAGTGACCTCGCTTTTCTTATGGTATCGGCAAGATGCTTCAACCCCTCCGAAAGGTGGAGAAGAGTGAGGCTGCTTCACAGAAAAACTGAAATGACCATACTTGGCCACACGAGCAACTTGCAAAGCATCTTCAACCAGCACGGTTTCCTTGGAACTAGTAGCTAAAGCACTTGAACTTGAGCTGGCCACAGGAGGAGGGTGGGGGGGTGCAAGGGCTTGGATTTGCTCTTCTGCTTCAACCCCCTCCAATATATGGTCATGAGTGGGACACACAGGCGGCGGCGGCAAAGCATTGTCAGCCACAGTTGCAATGTCCCCAACTCCACTCTCACTATCACTCTGCTCGCAAACTTCAGGCGAGGGTGGTTCTGGAGAAAGAACAGCAACCTCTGGGGCACTTGCCCCTGCTTGCTCTTCAAGTTCAACATCGGCAACCAAAGTGTCCGAGGGTTGCCTTTTGCGTTTGTTTTGCGCACATGTCCGAACAGCTTCGGAGGGAAGAGCGCCGCCAAAAATCAACTCATAAGCTTCACTGGGCAACCCATGCGGAAGTTCACACACACCGTTGCGCTTCAATCTCTCAGCATCAAGCAAGCACATCATGTACCAACGGGAGACAGTCACTCCAGCAGTGAACCAAACACGCTCCTGTCCAACAACAAAAGCCAACTCTCGCTGCTTTTTTGCTGGCTTGAGTGACCAACGCCAACCTTCAGAACGCATTCGCATGAGCAGCTGCAACTCTGACATGTCAGCCAGAGACAAGCCCTCTGATGAAGCAAGGCAATGAGGCGATGACAGCGACCTCAAAAAATCCATGCGCCTTAGCGCAACTTCAGTCAGGCCGTAGCCACCACCTCTCTCAACAACAAAGCCATGAGTATCGAGAATCTCGATGGCAAACGAGTCACTTTGACAAGGCACAAAGCTTGTGGAAGCTTGCGGCAAGGCGCCGCACTCAACCATTTTGCGCAAAACATTTGAGACTTTACCGCCCATGAGTGGCAAGACATATTTCACTTCACCGCTCTTGGTCCAACAGCTGAGGCCTCCAAGGAAAACATCAACGCCCAAAGATTGCACAAGCAGATTCAAGGACAGAGTTTCTGTCTTGCCAAGAACAATGGCGGACACAATCGGTGCTTGGGCAGTGCCTTGGTTTGCGAACACTGTCACAACAACATCATTGCGCTGATAACCTTTCAGGGTCCCTGGGGCATGCGATGGCTGCTTCAACAGGGAAGGCTGCAAAAGGACTGGAGAAAAAAGCTTAACCTTCCCGTCTAAGTCACTGCCTGGCTCCTTTAGCGAAAAAACGGTGCCTGGTGTTTCCCAAGCAAGGTTCCGAATGCAATCGCAAGCTAAGCCAGCAACCAGCAACTCTTCTGTCACCTTTGGAGATTTGCCGTTGTGCTTGGCGCGAGCACGCTCTAACTCTTTGGCCTCCTTCTCGTGAACAGCAACTGCTTCTTGGTTTTCTGAATATTGCATACGCAGGTCCCTGTACAGCACTTGTCTTACAAACGCAGCATGTTTATCGCTGGCCCTGCACCTACTCAACTGAATCAGGTCTGGGTGATTGCGATGGCATGGAAACATGTCGCCAAACTGTCGAAGTCGACGAGCGTTGCTAAATGATTCAACCAGATGTGAAAAAGCTGCATGTTCCATGGAAAGAACTTTGTGTACTTCAGGCATTCGCATGTTCAGAGACAAGGTGGTCATGCTAAAGTTCTTGGGCCTAGTTTGGCCTAAATCCTTGTGAGCAGCTTCAATCAACCTTTCAGCCACCTGGACAAAAGTAAACGGCGCCAAGAACTCTTCCAAGCGAGGGTACTCTTCCAGGGCCTTGTCTGAAGCAAGAAAGGCGTCAAACTCTGCATTCAAGACACTGTCATGACCACCAAACAGATTTTGCACATGAACATGCTGCTGCACTTTCACATCAGGAGGCAAAGCCTTCCACAATTCTTCAGCGCGCCGAAGACCTTGCCTGGCCATGGAAGGCACAGGATGAGCCCCTGCAAAGAGAATCCAAGGTAGGTGCGAAAAGAAGTCGAGCCTGGCACGCAGCTGCTCAAGCAGAACAGATGTTCCATGCTGCCACTCTGACAGCAAATTTGACCACTCCTCTGTGCTCAAGCGCTCTTCGCAATCAACAAGAAAATCAGCACTTCTTTTGTTGAGAAAATTCTCCAAGCTCAACAAACAATTGGAAGCGAAAAAGGGGGCCTGGCATCCAGCCATCGGGCAACGACAAGCAACATCACGCGGGCATTCGATTTCAGACTGGAGCAGTTGCTCAAGCTTCCAAACTGGTTTGCTGGCAAGAGCTGTGTTGTCACCAAAGGCCATGCCACCATGGCAACTGCAACCTTCAGCCCATGACTGGAAATCAAGCAAGCATGTTCGCAAACTCAATTGCATCCGCCAAAAGGATAGGAAATAATTGTCCCTAAGGATGTTTGTGACATTCTTCGGCGCCCATCCGTCTTTGGCCGAAGGGTCAGGGTCAACCTTGTCTGCAAATCGAGCCTCATCCCAATGAGCGCGAAGGAAGAGGAAAAGGGGTAAGGACTCTTCCAAACAAATTGCAAGAACATTCCACCGCTCTGTGTATATGGACGTCAAGCTTCTCGAGAACAGTTTTTTGGCGTGTTCATAATGAAGGGACCCCCGCATGACCACCTCAACAAAACGTTCGCATCTCAAACGGTTGCCCAGAAAGGAGTAAAGGCGTTTCAACTTGTCCAAGAATTCGCTAAAACCTTTGAAAGCAGCATCCAGCCCCAAAGTTGAGTTGTGCACAGCGTCGCAAACTCCAGGGATTTGGACTGCGTTAGGCATAAGGGGGGTAGGCTTTTTGCAATCGGCTTCCGGCTCGAAGTTTGCACCTTCTTCATAAAAATCACTTTCAGTTTGCGCATCAACCCTCGCTTGCTGCAGCCACAGCGGCAAAACCTTTTCTGAATGCATCACGTGGAAGTTAGGCAGGCCCGCCTCCACACCTTGGTCGCTACACCATGCAACATGACTGGAAAAGTTTTCATCCAGGCCTTCGAGGTTAAGGCTTTCCAAAGCACTTGCATGGACGTGGGCTGACACTTTGTCAACCAGACTTGTTTTCTTGTCACCTAAAAGCTGCGGAGTGAGAGTGTGGAGGTGGATTGATTGGAACAGCCTCGTTGAACACTCCCGTCGTTTTTCCAACACATCCACGCTCAAACAAGCGAGGTTCTTGACTTGTGGGGCTTTGGCAACCTCCAATGCGTACAAATGGTTTTTTAAGGCTTGCAGGTGCTCAATGACTTCTGCCCGTATGCCTGACGCAATGTCCTCATCCAGCACACTGGCGAGGACCTGAGAGCCCATTTTCCTCAGATATGCCAACAGTTTTTCCCCAGCTGAGTAAGACAGGAGCTTCTCTTCGGCAACAAAGCTTCCAGCCCCTAAAACAAGCTCAGAAAGAGAATTCAGCCAAGCTTGAGGCAACCCTTCTGACAATGTTGGGAAAAAAGGATGCGTCCACCGGGCTAGCATGGGCACTTGGTCACACAAACCGCACGAAACTGCAAACGCCAGAGGCGATGGCAAGCACAACACAGGCAAACCCTTCAGGTTTTCTACTGGGACCGGCTCTGCAGCAACAGCATCCTGCAACATCTGGAAGCCGAGTTCCTGGCGCAGAGGCCTGTAAACATAGAGCGATGCTACTGCATCGTGCGAGGCTTCCACACCTTGAAGCTCCCATCCAAGAATTCGATACACTAAAGCTTTCTTGTGGCTACGGTTCTCAGACCCAACCCAGGCTTCACTCCAACGTTCTTGCTTGGATCGTTTGGCGTGTCTGCGGGGGAAAGCTACATGTTTTAAACATGGCTTGTTCTCCCAGGGTGGAATGCAAAAAACTTTGTGCACTTTCAAAGCGAAAGCGTCTTGTTGCCCCCCAAACATCACTTCTTTGAGTTTCATGGCCCCATCTGACCAACCTGGCGAAAGGTCATCTTGAAATGGGAGGTCCGGGCTCACCAAGGCAATGCAGCGGACAAACCAAGGCCTATTCTCTGTAGCAACGCTTTCAAAAGAGTCACGAAGAGTCGAATGCTCCGCTTGTCTTCTGCAAAAACTTTCTGATTGAAATGGAGTCATCCTGGCCTTGCAAAATGCTAAATGCCATCGATCCGAACGTTCAGAGACCCAATCCTCTTGACAGCTTATAAAGACCCAGCTGCAAGAACTAGTCACGGCGCTCGAAGCGTCTATTACAAAAACATCTGAGCTTCTGTTGCGTTTGCGTGTGGGGAAGACTTGCTGTTGAGTGGTCCTGTTGGTTGCTGTGTTTGTTCCTGGCCTGCAGAAGCACGAATAGGTCTGGGTTTTCTTTCACTTCTTTACTAGTGCCTCTGTTGGATTGAGCCTTTTGCTTGGCAACAGAAACTTAAAAGAGTTGTGTGCAGCAAGCACGGACGGCCTACAAAAGTTTGCTTGACATTGTGTGTTTGGTGACACCACCAAAAATGAAACACTGTTTGCTGCTCTTTTGTGGAACTCACAAAAGCAAAACCGCTAATGCGCATCAAGGACTGTTTCGTCATAAGTTTACACGTTTCAAAGGCGCAAAACACATTCAAAAACAGAACCGCAAGCTCAAACATACAGTGAGAAACGCTTTAAACTAGCCCGCCGCCAAGCCCAAAGGCAAGGACGTCTCACCGAGAGAAGTTTAGCGAGGACGAAACTACAGAGACGCTACAAGTACGGTGGTTGAGGTAAACAAGGCGCAGGTTTGAGTACCAAAGCAAACATATTCAGCACCCTCGCGCTTGCTTTGCTGCCAAATGGAAGCCTGGAAAACTGCGCGTGTGGGCTGTGACCCTCATCCACCCCTGGCATGTTGCGCGGAGGCACCCCGAGAAGTCACAGCCAACTAAAGACAGCCTAAAAGCAAACACATGCCCCCCAGTGCAAACGCATGGACCCAAACATGTCTTGGGCGCCAAAGAGACCCAAATTGAGGAACCAAACTGCAAACCAGGAATTCTATAGTCTTCCCTATACACTAGGTGAAACGTGTGAAACTGAGACTAGTGACAACTAGTGGGCCTGAATTCGCAAAAGGAGAGGACTGCAGCGCAAGCCGTGTTCATGGAAAGCCGCCTAGAAGGCTTCAAACGGACTTTCCTTACCAAGTGTTGGTGACCAGCGGCCACACTACAGTGTGGCAAAACAAGGTCACTTTGCAGGTCAGGTGTCTCGCAATGCTCCAGCAGTGGTTGTAACCATGTCAACCGAATGTGCGAAGATCTAAGCAGCAATCCATGGAAAAGACCATACTTGCAGCACAACCCGTTCAACCGGTGGCGCATACAAGGCCAGTCACATGCTGCCAGACAGAATTCAATTACGGCGGCAATTCCTAGCAAGAGAAGCCTGCAGCTAAGGGTGAATCGGGAACCTGTGAAACATTGAGCTCTCCTAGCATGATATCTGTACCTCTTTGTACAAAATTGGAAATGTCGGACATCAACAGCGGGAACTAAGGTTCCCCCTGGGCATCCTTCATTGCCACTATCTACCACCCGCCGTGTAGGAACGCAGAACTAAGGTTCTCGCTCCTATCGGCTCACTTCGCAGCGGATGGCGAGAAGAGGTCATCGTTCTACTTGGTGTCTGTGCATTTTGCTTGCCATATATGCCTGGAAATCCTCCTTTTCCAATGCTCAAAAACTGGCACTTGGCTCAACTCACTGCTCACATCGCACTTGCTTCTCTCCTGCCTCTGAAGCAAGCTTCGTTGAGGCTGGGTCTAGATAGTTTGTGTCGCCAAAGGTCGTTTGCGTTGTAGGTCATCGAATGCTATGGTGCCGAAAAACTTTCATCTTGGGGTGACCACGACCCGTAGCATTTGACACCTAAACCAGTGACCGACTACTGTGTCTGGCAGGTGGACGATTTGCCGTTGTCGACATCACCGCCACGCCGAGACCCTTCTCAATCCGACAGCCTCTGGGCACTTACTCCATGTATAACGGAGGGCAACTATGGTTAGTGACTCGCGTTGAGGAGTGCTGTTTTGCAATTGCTGGCCTACTCCGGACCCGAGCTAAGGCTCGCACCCAGACCCTAACAAAATTGACAGCAGGGCCACGACAGCTGTGGATGGAGGGATGATCCTCTATCCTAAGCCAGGGGTGTAGCCCATGTCTGGGATCATGTGCAGCCAGGGTGGCCATTTCATGGCCGGACAGATGGCAAAGGCATTTTCTTCAGCATAAACCCTCGCCATCTGCGTGTTCCGGGCATTTTGACCAGCCTCCGAAGGGCAGTGCAGTCCAAGAAAGCCCTACTTCCAATATACTTGAGAGCAGGCGGAATGGCAAGCTCAACAAGGGCGGCACAGCTCATAAAGGCTTTAACTCGGATTGTATGGAGAGTTGTCGGTAGGAAGACTTCCCGAAGGCTGGTGCAGTGGCCAAAAGTGAATTCCGGAATTTCTTCAATCATGGTGTTACGGAGGTCAACACTGTTAAGCAGTCGACAACTGTCACAAGCGTGCGCTCCTATGGCCACAAAGTGCTTTGGGAGAATAAGCGTGTAGATGCCTGTGGAGCTGAGGCAGCCCGGAGCCAGCTCTCTGGTCCTGTCTTGCTGGGTTAACCCGTTCAATTCAGATCGGGGGGATGGAACCTCACTCACGGTGACCTCTGCAAGGTTGATGCACCCTTGGAAGAGGTGTTGCCCGAAATTGGTTTCCCCGCTGAACACGTTTACAGCTCCACCCGATGCACCTCACACGCTGCAAGGAACAACATTCCGAAAAGGCTTTGTAACCAAAATCGCGACAACCCGGAGCCAAGACACTATTTAGGAGCTTGCAGTCCTGGAAGGCATTTGCAGAAAATGCCTTCCACTGTGGAACGTGTCGCAAGCGTGGCACCCCTGCAAAGGCCCATTCTGGGACAGTTTCTTCTGAGTTCATTGGGACATGAACAGCTAAGGGGACTTGATCAACAGGACAACCACCGAGCTGTTCTTGTTCTAGCAGGGAAACACTGAGGCAACTCTCAAAAGCACATCTGCCAAGCTGCGCGCCTGGTGCCAGGACGCTGCTGTCCTCTTTTTCGCACTTGACCCCAACGCTGCCTAGGGAGCAGCACTCAGCAAACACCCTTTGTCCATAGTGGACACACCCTGGTGCAGCGACCTGACGCAGCACGTAGCACCCCATGAAAGTCCCTTCCGCCAGACTGACGACCGAAGTTGGAAGCTTGACAATCTGTAATTGCTGGCAACTCTGCCAGGCCGCAATTCCTATATGCTGGATGCCAGTTGCCACTTCTACGTGTCGGATGGAAGGTGCCGCGTAGAAAGCTCTGTCTGCAATTTCCCCTCTCGGGTTGGCCGGGACACGAACAGCTTTGGGGTAGCTCTCCTTGCCGTCATCCTGGAACTGCCAGATGGAATGCCCATCTACCATGCAGGGACGAACAACAATTTGGAGCTGCGGTCGGTGCAAGAGCTCAGTGCGGAATGCCTCTGGCAGGGGTTGCTGCGTTTGGAGGTTGAGCAACTCTGACTCACAGCCAAAGACATCTAGCTCAGACACTGTCGGCAGAAAGCAGAGGATGTCATCTTCAAGCTCTGCTATATCCTCATAGTGGGTGAGGTTTGCTTGCATCGTATATTCCGTGCCAGCTACGGTAACCAACTCAAGGTTAACCTCAAAGCGATCTTGGGGGCGGCATTGCTATGTAGGTGCTTGGTTTGCTTGAGCCAAACAACTGTGGTACAGGAGGTGTGTCCTTTGTAATGCCATAGTGGCAACTACGCCCCAATAGAGAAGGTGACTAAGGTCACCCATCTATGGCGGAGGTTGCGCGACACGGAGGCTGTTGTTGTGTGGGGGGACTCCTGATGAGGACTACACTACTGCCACCACCCGTAGGACCACCCTGAGGGCGAAGGTGGGGGGAGGCTTGCTGTGCCAGGAAGACCCTGCTGCAGTTGTGGAACTTCCTGCTTCAGTGCGGCGGGCTTTGTTACTTGGATCGGCGGTTTCCTGACTGTAGCCCATGTGATCCCTAAGTGCCTGCTTATGGCTCGCGAGTTGGAGCCTGAACGTGGGGTTCCCAGTGAGCCATCCGCAGAGCTGATCCCATTTATCTTCGGAGTAGTGAATCGTGCCATATTGGTTGTATGGACGATCTGCCATCTTCGGAGTGAGAGGATATCCTTTGCAGTAGTACACACTGAGGACAGGACTAGGGACCTTAGTCAAGCTGAAACGGGTAGATATCAGATTCCACCCTATGCGGGACATGGCAATTCTTCTGAGCCCGGAGGTCAGCCATTGTGCTACCACTGCGCTTTCTGCGCCGTTGTCCCCTTGCTCGAAATTGCCTAGCGCCGTTGCTAGTCTAGTGTAGCCTATGCCAAAACTTCCATACCCCTTGGCAAAGGCATAGCTGGGTTCAGCATTCATGGCCTCGTCCTCTGTGGCTTCGTCTGCTTCGTCTGCCTGCGTTTCTGCCATTCCCACCGGCACTGGGAGAGCAAGTCGTGGCGACCGTTCTGCTGACCCGGTGTCGTCTGAGGCAGAGTCTTCTTCTGCTGGCTGATCAGCTGTGGGATTTCTGGCTGTTGCCAGATCTCTCCACCCGGGGACTTCAATGCGCATTCGCAGTTGCAACAGGGAGGGGAAAGCGAAGGCTTGTCCCAAAGACGGGTCAAGGGCTCCACTAGAGTACGCTCTTTCGGCCCAGGAAGTATTCGGCATGCGGGGGTATCGATCATAAGCACTGTCTTTGGTGTGCGCTCCCACTACGATCAATGGGTTGTCTTCAGCCCCCTCTTCTTTTGGCCGATATCCAGAGCCCCCCTTCACCTCTGCTGGCTTGAAGCCCTGTTGCTCCATGGCTGTGACCAGGTCAGGCAGGATCTGGACTGGTAGATAAACAAAAAGGTCATTGGTAGGTAGCGTTTGTTCTCCATACTCCATCCCCCTGACGAAGGACATGATGACAGTGCGCATGAAGGTGAGGGCATCTACATCTTTTTCTTTTGTGGTCTGCGATTTTCCTTCCCTAGCTTGGGCTGCTCCTGTACCCTGATCTCTGTGTTGATTGTCAAAGGAACAGCACCTCGCAATGAAAGCTAGGAGGCCATATTGCCAGAAACGAGGGTTTGCATAGAGAGCAAGCTGCTTCTGTGGAATGAAAGGGCATGCTGGATGCCCATTTCTTACGAAAGCAAAGAGATTAGACAGAGGGGCAGCGAAGGCTTCACTGATGAGGAGAAGATCGCCGATGTAGGCCTGGTTGATCTCATCTGGAATGTCTGTAAACGAGGAGCCATGGAGAGCTTGCTCAGTCACTCTCCTCCAGAGGAACGTGCGGACAAGGCGGTTGATTTGCTTGCTGGAGACAGCAAGCCTCGCCATCGGCCATTCTCTAGGCAGGTCACTGTAGATCTGTATTGAGGGGAGCGGCACCTTTTGCCCGTGAGCTTCTCTGGTGGTTCCCGCTGCCTTTTGATAGTCGTACAAAATCTGCATGGCTCTCTGTTCGGATTCCAGCTGGAGATCAGTGGCGGCTGTGCCTCCGCGCTCTGCTTGCTCTTGATCACTGACAATATCAATTTCTGTCATGGCTTCTGGGCGCTCTTGCGCTGAGCCAGGGCAGTCAGGTGGCGTCTCTGGGTTTCTGCACGCTGGGGTCTCCTGCCTTTGAGCGCTTCGACTGGCTAGATCATTTAGCGTGGCCGGCGGTTGCGCATGTTCTGGAACGCTGTCGAGCGGTTGCCTGGATGTTGAGGCAGGTGATTTACGTGACTTTTTTGGTTGTGCTCTCCCAGTATGAGCCTTAGGCCCTGGTCTTCGCTTGATTGGGGACTCAGAGAAGTGCGACCCGGGGCTATCACTGGGATGGTTCACGTTCTGTGGGGGTATCACACTCCTTGCATCATCGCCTGCCGCCCGCCTGTCCTCTTGCTCGGGACGTGCAACAGGAGAAACAGGACGATTGCTAAGGCAATCACCCGCTTCTGTGGAAGAGCTGCTGGCACTATCAGTATCTTCCATGTGGGCATCATCGTCCTCTGGTTGCTCTGTGCTCGGGATAGTGGGCGACTCAGATGGGGAGCTGTGGACCAGGACGACGTCTTGTGTGGCTTCCTCAGCCATTGCATCATCTGTCTCTGCAGGAGAGGATGGCGTCTGTCCTTCTTGAGCTTCATGTTCCTCGTTGTCTGGGTCACGATCAGAGACAGAAAGGACATCAGGCGGCAGACTTTGCTGAGGCCAGTAGCAGCCATGCACTAAAAGGCCTGGTCGCGATGGCAGGATGAGATCAGAGCCTATGGCATCCAAGACCGGCTGCGCTCTCCATGCATCATAGAAGTACACACGGTGCAGAGCTTCGAAAGCGTAATCCTGTGCACTACGCTGCTCGCGCATACTCGGCGTCGGTTGATAGCGTAGGAAGCTTCCTACGCTGCATCGTCGCCCTGGGCCCGAGCTGTTGTGGAGGAGTCGCCAGTGTCCTGGCTGCTGCCCATCTGTTATGACCAGCCACTCTGGCTCAATCGAGGCATCTGCTGCATATCCATAGACGAGGTCATGCAAGACAGTGCCACCAGGCAGGTAGGGCCCTTCGACGAGGCTGTTAATTTCCGCTTTGGTTAGATGCGTAATTGTGGCTAAGACGAGGCGTTAGCGCCTAACCTTACCGTGATGGTGTTCTACGAGACAGACCGGCAGGGGGCCACACCACATAGGGTGAGGCAGGAGCGCCTGTTGGAAAAAGGTCGTGGCCTGCTCAACTTGTGTGACTGTAAGGTCCAGGGAGCCTACGATGTTGGGCTCTTTGTTACTGTCATAGGTATGTATCGTCTGGACACCATGCAGAAGGGCTGCTAGGACTTGCAGGGCCCCAGGCATCCCTTGCATATTTAATGGACATGCCAGGATGGTAAGGTCGGTGGCCCGGCTGTATGCTACATTCGCTCGAGTGAAGCACTCCTGGTCATAGTCTAGGTTGCGTCCTTCGCCACTGAGAAAGGTTGAATCCCCATGAATGACGATGCAATGCTTGGCCGTGGCTCCTGCTACCTTGACTGCTGTCTCTGCATTCGCCTTCTTACCGGCAATGGTGAAATAATTGCGTAGATTCGTGGCCCCTTCTCGGGTGGTTGTGAGGGCCAAGATGTCATCAGCTTCAGAGCCTGCTCTGGTAAGTTGGTCTTCAATATGCTGATACACCCGAACTGTGGGGTCATTTTTGGGATTTTGTTTTGCTTGCACATTGGGCGATGCATGGCACCAGTGGATGAATCGTAAGCCTGAGGCAATCTTGTGACCCTCTCGAATGGAGGTGGTACCTATTTGCCAAGTGTCTCCCATTCGGCTGCATAACATGGGATACTGAATACCTATCAACGGCTCATACACTTCCTGGGCAACCCTTGCACTCGTCGGCAACATTAAACTCCAGCAGTGTGGGTTTGCGACTCCCGATCTTTCAGCCGCAGTTTGCGCCTGGCGGAAGTCGAGTGGGCTGTCTGGGCTGGTGGCTGCATATCCTAGACCTACCAACAGTCCTTCCGGGAGGTCCAGGCCCACTCTGGAGAGGTCTTTGTAGGTGGACTGTAGCTGACAGGCGAAGGGAGATGTGGCTTTGACCTTCTCCGGGCGAAACCAGCTGCTCCCCAGTGGCCTGTGACCCACTACTTTAGCCGTTTCTTCTAGGTCGCCTCGACTGTGCCGGAGGAGCATGTGGCAGACCCCTGGTATTTCATGCGGCATGTACCAGGTAGTGGGGGCTCGTAGCCCAAGGGGTGCTTTGAGTAGGAGTGTGCGATGAGCTCTCTGTCCATCGGCCACTCCACCTGGGCTCTGCTTGGGGTCACCCAGCAGCAGGCGAAAGAAGGGCTGCCGGGGGACTGTTGGCGCAAATGCAGATTTGAGGTCCATATCCTGCTGTGCCTCTTCACTGATAAGTAGGTCTACATTTTCCATATGGGTGTTGAGCGTTGAATGAGTCTGCCCTTTCTGATCCCAGACGAGTCCAGTTGTGACGATTACTACATGGCAGCCAGGGATGTATGACGCCGCGTCGCTTGCTCTCAAGTCATAGTCAGTGCAGGCTATGTTGGTTTCTGCCTCTTCTCTGCTGACAGGCCGTACGAAGTATCTCTGGTGATCTGGTCCAAGGTCAAAGGCTGTGAGTAACTTGGTGATTGCCCGGCCTGCCGGATTCTCCTTGTGTACTACTGCGATCTTAAGGTGCGTGGTAAGAGCCAGCCAGGCGAGTAGAAAGGTCAGGGATCGGGTCTTGCCTGCACCAAAGACTCCAGCTACTGCAAGGGTAGATCTGCCAGATCGGAGGGCAAGCGCGAGGCTGGCAGCCATCGACACTATGTGCCCGTTGTCATGTCGGGCGGCAGTGCCTAGTGCCACAGCGAAGCTGGCAGCTTGGGGACAGTGTTGCATCGTGCTGCCAGAGGTCAGTAGCTGGAAGAGGGCATGCAGACTCTGCAGTAGGACTACTGTGCACACTAACTGATACGGAATGGGTACTTGGCCGGGAATTCCCAGCACAGTGGGCTTATGCTCTGCCGCTAAGCTGGCCATTTGCAAGAGATGATCTGCAGTGACGGTGTCACCTGCTTCCGCGATGGCCAGAACTCGGATCCGCGTTGCTCTAGATTCCAACACGCAGAGGCTGGGCGGGAAAGCCCATGGAGCAGAGCACGCCAGGCCAGTCTCAGCTGACGTGGGCAACGGCGCAAACTCTTCCGGGAACGGCGCTAGGGCGACATCCCAGTGCCTAGGGCTGCTCAAGCGGCGTAGCTTTTCACTGGGCGCCTCGTCTCCTTTGCGTTTCCGCGAAGGAGTCGCAAAGGCAAGCAAGAGTGCTAAGACTGAATAGCACTTGCCGTGCTCCTCCAGAACTAGTCGATAAGCCTTCCCCGCCTGTGAACCCATATGAACTGTGCTTGAGGGGCTGCTAGCAAGTTGCTCATAATTACAGCTTTGGAAGTGTGCAGGGCAGAAGATGGCCGACTGTGACCACGCCAGAAAGGCTATACGATATTCACGCATACCTTGTAACCCCGTAGCTGTCGGAGTGACATCCACAACTAAGCCAAACTTGCGGACGGTGGGACTGCTCCACAGCTCTTTCTTTGTAGCAGCCTCATCGACAAATGTGAGTTGCGGGAGGAACAGGGCTAGGATGACAAAAACCTCTCGGAATGGGATTGGTGCTAACAGGTCTCGGGCCATTTCTGTCAGCCATTGAGCACACGCACTTTGATTACCTCTGCCAACCCGAAAGTTTTTCAGCAGTAGCGCATGTGCTTCTTCCATGGATTCAATTTGCTGCCCCGCGACACACCTCTGTAGCAGCACTAGCAATTCTTGGTCAGATCGGTGGAGGTTGGACACCAACAAGCTAATGGCACCTTCCCAATCATCGCTGGTCATTACTGTTTCAAAGCGAATCCAGGAGGCCAAGCGCATGGGGCAGCTATTCGGTCCCGGCGAGGAACCACCTCTGGGTGTGTGAGTTTCAGCGTGGTAAGACTGACCTGGCCTGCAGGGAGCTGGCACTGAAGCCAGTGCCAGTAACTATGTTTTTGCTTGCCCATCCACCTTGCAGATTCTGTTACATACGTGATGTGCAGGGATTGTTGCAACATACCAAACTCCTCCTCGGTCGGTTTCCAGTCGCGCAGACAATCTTCAGCAGCGTGGACAAGATAGTAGTTGCGTTTGTCAGGTTCTGCAGTGGCAACCAAGGCTGCGAATACACTCTTGGGCATTGCAATGGCACCGAGGCGCGCTGTGGTCTGACTGGCTGGCCAGAGGCAACGAATTGCTAAGGCAATCACTGCTCCAGTGTAGCTTCCTGCACTGAAACCATTCACTGTGAAGTGAATGGGGTCTTCTTGCACATCCGGTCGCAGACACCCCAGCCCTGGCAAGTAGGCAAGGAGTCGTAGTGGCTGCAGCGAGAGCAGTTTCCACCACAGGCCACTGAGGAAGGCTTGGTGCGGCAACCGTCGGTGAGCAGGGAGAAGCCTCGCTGCTTTCAGCACAAGTTGCGTGCGTTGATAAATTATAGCTGCCTTGCCATACCCAAGGTCTTCCCATTTCTGGCACGGGTTCTGTATGAGCGCAAAGAGGGTGGCAACTTCATGCACTCCGGTCGACCAGCCATAAGCAACCCCCACTCCTGATCGTTGAGGATATCTGCCGGGGAAAGTGACGGCCCATAGACTTGACTTTCTCCCACGGGAGGGCACATGCAATGGAAGTGCGGGGGGACTTCACCTTCAAGGGCACCTCCCCCCAGCCCTCCACAGTTGATTTGGAATACTGACGGCAGTGGCGGGAAGTTGCGTCCCATCCAATATCCGTTGAGTTGAGCGACCATCCATAGGACTGTGACCCAGACGAATTCATCCTGCTGGTGGTGAGAGATGGCTTCGAAAACTTGCGGTGCGATACCTTCCAAGGGCATGAATGAGCCTCGAAGGTGACACAACAAATCGTGATTGGCTTGAAGAAATCGCTCTTTTTCTCCAGGGACAAGGCACTTGGGCTGTGCCAGCGCAGCTCGCAATTGCTCATACGGACTTGCTTCTATGTCCTTGTGGACTGCAACTACCCCTCTTAGCTTAGCGACTTGACTCCAAGGAACAAAGAGGGAAGGAGATAGCTGTTGCGGACAGGGAGTGCATGATCTAGAGTCAGGTGCCTGACTGCCCTGCTTCGAGTCACCTTCAATTGCTTTAGTGAGTCGGTCTGCTCTTTTGGCAGAGTTGTCGGACGAGGGTGTGTAGACTGACTCCACCTCTGCATCTCCGTCCTCTGCAGGAAGACAGCTAAGGCTGTCCACCTGCCTTTGTTCCGGAAAAAGCTCTGTCGCTTGTTTACGAATTGCTCGCCACTTTACCAGCAGGCAGAAGCGCAATGCACTGTTTCCAGTTACCCCAGAGGAGTAGCCTGTAAACTTGCAACCACCGACAGGTTTCCAAGTCTCAACGGTCCACGCAGGGGGTAGGTTGGGCATACCGAGTATAGCCATCGGCAGCGTTTCCCAACCCTGCTGCTCCAGTTCGCGTAGAGCTGTCTGTGCTCCAATTTTGGCCTTGCCAAAGGCATGAAATATGGCAGGTCGCATTCGGTTGCGCGGCAATGCACTGGCCTGGAAAAGGTGTTCTCCTGGCAGCGACGCAACTGTGCATGGCCCTGTTAGCATCGGGAGCACTGATAGCATGCCCTGTTCGAAAGTGGCTCGTGCCCAGCTGGTAACCCAGAGGGTTCGCTCTCTTCCTTCTGGGGTGAGCGCCCTGGGATGGGATTGCCGTGGCCACTTGATTGGACTTCCTGGACTAGACTCCTCCGGGCTAGGGATAGGCATGGGCCAAAAGTGCTTACACATGTAAAGGCCGTATAGGGACCAAACCATGCAGAGGTCAAGGGCGGACTGCATCGCTATCCCAACAAAGGGGGTAAACAAGGTGCCGCTCATGACAGTGTCGCTCGGATTGACAGGTGATCTGGCTCTTGAAACGAGAGCAAGTCGACCCGCCTGAAGGCTCTTTGCCAGGGTCTGGGCAGACGTGTCATGTTCCAGCGGACTGTGCTTGTTGCGATTGCCGATCGATACGACCAAACCTGCATTATACTCTAAGTGCGCTTCTGTAAAAAGCAGCATGCCTATCCCAGCACTAGGGCTAGATTCGGAGCGTGCGTGCCCTACGAGATCAGCCCATCGGTGCTGCTGATGTGCCAGCTGCAGTAGGTCTTGCACCTCGAAGAGCGTAACTGGCACACAGTCATTATCAATGAGTGCAAAGTGCTGTGCAGGGTACAGGAAACGCGCTGCCTCTAGGACAAAGACCCCTGCCCAATAGTATGGAACTTTATGAAGGCCAGTAGTAGCATCAGCACAGATCCACAGTATGTCAGTCCTCTCGTCTTGGGGACCCACCAGACATCTGCGTGAGGCCCACCAGGCAGCGAAAGCCGGCCAATATGGGACAGCAGCAGGTGTTCGATTGTCCACAAGTAGGTAAATCGTGTGATTGTTCATGATCAGGTCTCGGTGTGAGATGAGTGTCTGAATAATGGCAGTAGTATCAGGCAGCTCTCCCTCTGTTTCGAGAGCAGCATACCCCTCGTCCTTTTTGGATGGCTGCGCACGAACGTCAGTCAGACCAAGTGTAGGCCGAGTAGAGTCAAGACCGAAAGGACTGCTAAGAGTGTCTTTCATAGTCAGTGCTGCATAAGCTTCATTCTGGGACTGCGCCACACTATCCCCCGTGCCCCTGGCAAAGCAGGCTTGGCCATCCATGGTCAACCAGTCTGCATGGTCACGTGTGAAGACAAAGGGAGCATGGACTCCATTCTCTGTGGTGTCCGTTAGGTCCAGTGAATTGCTGTCTTCCATCCACGGGTCATGTGACATTCTAGTTTCTCTGTATGACAATGCAGGTATAGCCCCCGCCAACTAAGGTTGGCAGGTGCCCTGGCGGCGAAAGCACACGAAAAGGCAACACGAATGAAGTCAGCTAAGGCTGACCTCACTCCTGCATGCAGGGCACTACGACCTGCTGTGAGCCAAACGTTGCAGCAAAGTGCTTTCATGAAAGATCAACTGTAGTAAGCATAGTGCCGGGGACACCTGTTCAACCTATACTGCCATGGAGGGAGACTCACGATTGTTTCAGGGGCATATCAGGGGCCCTGCCACTACTGATCGTGGTCATCCGCATGTGGGTGTAATAGAGAAAATAACCATGCTACGTAAACCAGGCCACACAGCTGGGTATGTAGGTCAGTCAGGGGGGTGAGTAGCGCACCCTGCACATCATGAGGCAAAGAGTCCACTGTTTGTTCAATTTCCTGTACCAATGCATGCAGACTTTGCACTCTTGCATGCAGGGCTGATTCGATCTGGTGATGCGTACGGTCTGTGTGACGCTGTGGGGGCGGTTGCGCAGTTAGTTGCGTGTCTACTCGAAGGACATGCTGTTGTTGTCTGTCGGTAGTGGACCAAAAGCCTACTCGCCGAGGAAGGGAGGCTGAAAAGGGGCGTGTCTGCAGAAAGATGTCAAAGGGGTCTGCGTTCTCAGAAATGGGCCTAGCGCTCACTGCTTCAGCCAGCACATTGAGGAGGTGGCTTTCGTGGTGCTGTATGTGCAAAATCATCCTGCGGAGCCTAGTTCGCTTTGTGCCATAGATTGTGGCCCCCCTAGTATTGATTGCAATGCAGCCCTGATGATAGAGCGGGATAATAGCATCATCAATGACTGCCCGAAGTTTGAGCAGTGCTGGCGGAAATTCAAACCCCTCCGTCCATTCGGGGAAAGGAGTGTGTACGTTTTCTTTGACTGCATCAACCGGGAAGAAATGGAGTAAGTAGCACCGCTCTCTCCTCCCCCGATAGACGAAGGTTACAATGAGGTCTAAGACCCCATATCGAATGTCCTGATGGTCGAGTTCAAAACGAACAAAATCAGTGACATCAACGTAGGTACCATCATCTGCCAGGAACAAAGGTTCTGGATGCGCCTGCATGGCTAGTTCGACTTGCAGTTTGTCTTTACACCGATGTGCGCAGGCTAGGTCAAGAGTCGAGTCGGCTAATGTGATACAAGAGAAGAGCTGTCAAGCTATTCTGTCAATCTATTTCTCTCACTCTGAGCCAAAAGTCTGCAGGGACAAATGGAGACAATTATGGGGGCCCATGGAAGAGTGTGGAAGGGGAGCAATCAGTCTCGTCTCAGGTTCACTGGACAGGGCACTTCTTTGGGTGCGCAAATGCACGCGGCGGTGGTAGATGCTCTTGCGTGCCGTCTTCCGCAACACGGTAATGAACATTTCCTTGTGTAATGCACTGCTGTGCTGGGAGTCTACTGCTTGTGGTCTGTCGGGGAGGCCAATCACTGGCCGGCGCCAGGGTTGGCGGCTTCGCCATCCCCCCCGGGTGAGTAGGTGGGGGATCTGCAGAAGCAGTAGCGCCCCCTCGCTCCTCTGTGTCAGGGAGTTGCGCGGCTTGCGAGAGTACCGCAAGCAGCTTTTCGTGGGTGGGATCAGCAGGTGTAACCTGCATGGGAGGAGGAGCAGGCTTCTTGGGTTGTATGCGACCAGCTGTTTTCCGCTTGGGCGAAGCCTCCTCCTTTACAGGGGGACTACTGCGCTCCTTTGCCAGCAGACCTGCTTTGACTGGGGCTATAGTAGCCGGATCAAGCACGTGCCCTCCCTGTGGAAATAGGGGGTGCTGTTCTGCAAGTGTAAGGAGAAGAGCATCGAAAAACTCCGCCAGTGGTAGCCTTACGCGCAAGACAACCTCAACTTGAGGGCGACCATCTGGGCCCTGAGTGAGGGAGCACTGATGAGGGCCAACAATGAAAGGGAGGGCCATGGGCAACAACAGCTACTGTTTGTTCTGACCAGGCTGGGCAGAGGCGCGCGGTCACTGTTCTACTTCGAGCCTGAACAGCAGCAGGCTCTTTTAGTCTCATGCGATGAGCTTGAGAAACACAACTACCGGAGAAAGAACTGTGGCCCGTAGCTTGCTACGTAGGTAAAGGGGCCCGTGATGCGAGCTTGTGTGCTAGCTAGTTAGTCAGCCACAACTTAGTTACCTAGGTTGGTCTGGTTAACTCTGGAAGCCCTTCATGTGGTAGCACTCTGCGTCTCTCTCAGGGCGGTAAGTATCATGTCCATTTCGCTAGCTAGTGCCCAGCACGCATTGGCCCCTGGCTGTACATTGCAATGCTGTCGACGTGCATGTATGTTTTGAAGGGTGCGTTGGATGTCGCACGCTAGCACTCGCACTGTACTGGCACGGGTGATGAGTTCTCTACTAAGTCGCGCGTATGGCACATCTTGACCAGCACTCACATCCTGTTCCGTAAGAGCCTGCAATGCATAAACACCTAGCTGGGCAGGGGGGCGCACTGTGTCGGCCTGTGGCAAATTTGCACCTCCACATGTTCGAGTTGTCTGCTCTTGGACGGGGGTGGGGCGACTTTGCGGCAACAGCCAGGGCGGAATTGGTGGTGTCGGACGAGGTGGGGCGTCAGGTACAGCTGGCAAGGCATAGAGCTGTGAGAAGGGGAAAGAGGCTACAACCTCCCCCGGTTCTGGAGGTCTGGCCTGTCCTCGCGCTACCACCCATCCATTGGGAGATATACATTCTGATTGTTGAAGAATGCGATAAACAAGTGCCCTTTGTAGGGCACTCCTGCCATGCAGGAGGACACTATCATTTGTGATGTGTGGTGAATCTTCAAAGGGAAAAAGGACCTGCCCACTAGGAAGTACAAGGGTGGATCTGCGCATTTCAGGTGGAACAGCAACTAATTGCATTTCCAATATTCGAGGGCATGTACCGTCCTCGATTGGAGTCCTTGGGAAACCAGCAACAGCCAGTCGTAGCGGGAGCTGCCTTTGGGCTAGCTTGATGTTGATCTGGACAAAGTGTACTTCCACGTCAGGGTGTTTATAGATTTGGCGAGCAAAGGGAGTGAGGTCCAATCCCCCCGGCCCTACGTCCATTCGGAAGACACGTCCTACAGACTATGTGCTCCTTTCCTCGAGGATCAGGACTAAGGTCCTAACCCTCTCACTCAGGCTGCAGTGTTCTGCTGTGTAGGACAGGGATTGTAGGAGCAATCCCCCTACCATTCGTTGGTGAAGGCTGTCTGATATATCGCAGCGGTTTGAGCCCAGATAGCGGAATCAGAGCAAAACCTTTGTACCAGTCACACAAAACTGACAAGCGCATAACAAAATGAAAGACAATGAGCAATACAAGCAGCCAGTAGGAAGGAGATCTAGTGGCTGCATTTTCTCCCATGACAATCTTGACTAGGAAGAAACACGCGCTGTCAAAGATAGCGACGAGAAATTATTCAAACAGGGGGCTGCTTGCTTTGTTGGCTCACAGCGCGAATTATCATGTGCGTCGCCGCTTAGCGTGTTGCGCTTTAATTCTTTTTGCGAGTCGCTGTTCGAGTGCTTCTTGTTGTGTTGGGTGCGCGCCAGTAAAGGTGCGTTTCCTGTGTATGCGCACGACTTCAGGGAGAGGTCCTTGCGAGGAGGCATGGGAGTGCGAACCGATGACAGGGGCCGCAGAAGCATATTCAGACAGCAACTGAGCAAACTTGGGTTGCAGAGAGTCACATCGCATCAGTGGCGGCTCGGTAGGGTCAAAGCCAAAGGTCTGGCAGAGATGGGTATTGAGGGCCTCGAGCATGCCATTCTCCGGTCGAGGGGCAACCCAAAAGCCATCATGCGACCAGATGGCCGAGACGAAACCTACCCGCGGCTGCAAGAAGGAGTAAGCAGCCCATGTAACCTGCTGCTCCAGGACTTCGAAATAGTGAAAGGGTGCACCTCGACCTGTCCTTTCTGGCCCAGAGGGGCACCATGAGGGAGGATGATGCATGGCATAGCGGCTAGCAGCGAACACTTCCCGTGCAAAGCTCACCAGGTGATGTGACGGTTCCATTTGGATGCGTTTGTTAAGATGTTCGATAGCTTCCTGTGGAGTGGCACTGTTAATGATGACTAGTGGCCATGTCTTGACCAGGAGGCTAATGTCAGTATCGGCAATCTGTGCCCTAAGAGCTCTTGTGAGGTAGCTTCTCATTTGCGTAATTGGCAGTAGTGATAAATGAACCTCAGCTGCCCTGCATTGCCGCCTCATGAGCTCATAGTGTGCTCCACTAATGTCTATCTCCCAATGTGAGTTGCCAAAGAGAAGCAGCCGAACCTGACGCGGCAGGCGTTGCGCGGCATTGCCGACTGAATAAAATCGACCGCCCATGGAGTTGACCGTGGGCTTGTACCCTACGTTAAGGCGATGAGAGGACGATACTGCCAAGGCAATGTAGTCCATTGCAACCCATTTGTAGTGTGGGTGCCTTCGGAGTAGTGCATGCATTTCCTGGGGAGTGGGAGAAGGGCACTCTGTGAGAACGAAGGCAGGGGCTTGCATTGCATCTCCCTGTTGAATAATGAAGCCCAGGGCTTGCACCAAGTGAAACGGCGGGAGCGCTACATGATGCAAGGGAACAAGCGGGTTGTTATCCGCCTTCCTAGCTGCAGCACTAGCCTGCACTGCAAAGTAATCTGCTAGCCGGTTGCACTCCCTTGGCAGATAGACCAAGCGAAACAAACAAGGCGCCCGGGCAAGCAAGTGCTGGCATTGTTCTAAAATGGCGACAACCGCAGGTTTTTTCCCCAAGCAGTTTACTGTTAGGGGTTCTCAATGCTTTAAAGAATGGTCACCTTGGTGCTGGATGGTCTGGTCGGGTTCCCGGCCGGCTTGTCTCCCACTTCCTTTTATTTGTCTCCCAGTTCTTTTCATTTGTCTTTTGTCTCCCAAGCTCGGTGCTTGTGGTCGGGTTCGCGGCTGGCTTGTCCCCCACTTCCTTTCATTTGTCTCCCACTTCTTTTCATTTGTCGCCCAGTTCTTTTCCCACTTCCTGTCATATGTCTCCCACTTCTTTTCATTTGTCTCCCAGGCTGGGTGCTTGTGGTCCGGTTCCCGGCTGGCTTGTCTCCCACTTCCTTTCATTTGTCTCGCACTTCTTTTCATTTGTCCGGCTGGGTCTTGTGGTCGGGTTTGCGGCTGGCTTGTCTCCCACGTGCTTTCATTTGTCTCCCACTTCTTTCATTTGTCTCCCAGTTCTTTTCATTTGTCTCCCAGTTCTTTTCATTTTTGGTCTCCCAGGCTGGCTGCTTGTGGTCGGGTTCCCGGCTGGCTTGTCTCGCACTTCCTTTCATTTGTCTCCTACTTCTTTTCACTTGTCTCCTTTCCTTTCATTTGTCTCCCAGGCTCGGTGCTTGTGGTCGGGTTCCCGGCCGGCTTGTCTCCCACTTCCTTTCCCACTTCTTTTCATTTGTCTCCCAGTTCTTTTCATTGTCTCCCAGGCTGGTGCTTGTGGTCGCGGGTTTGCGGCTGGCTTGTTTCCCACTTCCTTTCATTTGTCTCCCACTTCTTTTCATTTGTCTCCCACTTCTTATCATTTGTCTCCCAGGCTGGGTGCTTGTGGTCGGGTTTCCGGCTGGCTTGTCTCCCACTTCCTTTCATATGTCTCCCACTTCTTTTCATTTGTCTCCCTGGGTGCTTGTGGTCGGGTTTGCGGCTGGCTTGTCTCCCACGTGCTTTCATTTGTCTCCCACTTCTTTCATTTGTCTCCCAGTTCTTTTCATTTGTCTCCCACTTCTTTTTTATTCCCCAAACAGTTTACTGTTAGGGGTTCTCAATGCTTTAAAGAATGGTCACCTTGGTGCTGGATGGTCTGGTCGGGTTCCCGGCCGGCTTGTCTCCCACTTCCTTTTATTTGTCTCCCAGTTCTTTTCATTTGTCTTTTGTCTCCCAAGCTCGGTGCTTGTGGTCGGGTTCGCGGCTGGCTTGTCTCCCACTTCCTTTCATTTGCATCCCAATTCTTTTCATTGTCTTTCAGGCCACTTCCTTTCATTTGTCTCCCACTTCTTTTCATTGTCTCCCAGGCTGGGTGCTTGTGGTCGGGTTCCGGGCCGGCTTGTCTCCCACTTCCTTTCATTTGTCTCCCACTTCTTTTCATTTGTCTCCCAGGCTGGGTGCTTGTGGTCGGGTTTCCGGCCAGCTTGTCTCCCACTTCCTTTCATTTGTCTCCCACTTCTTTTCTGCTTGTGGTCGGGTTCCCGGCCGGCTTGTCTCCCACTTCCTCTTATTTGTCTCCCACTTCTTTTCATTTGTCACCAACTTCTTTTCATTTGTCTCCCAGGCTGGGTGCTTGTGGTCGGGTTCCCGCCCTACACTTGCTTTCATTTGTCTCCCGGTTCTTTTCATTTATCTCCCAGAAATGCTTCATTTGTCTCCCGGGTCCGTCACTGCTGGTGCCATGTAGCATTTCTATTCATTTGTCTTTGTCACTGCTAAT
>CAXIVM010001698.1:0-25941 GCA_964035705.1 Porites rus | reverse complement strand
CCATTGGCACCTGCTCGTAATACACTCCCTGGGATCATCATGGAGTTCACCACTGTTTTGATCTTCCGGGTCCCTTGTTCTTCCACTTCCAGCAAGGTTCGAGGGTGAGTCAGCAAAAAGACATCTCAGGGAGGTTTCACCTCCCTGACTTTGCAGAGGTCACATATAGCGCGGCGGCCAGCGCCTGTGAGAAGGGGCACCAGTGGCCGATGGCCTTCGCCGTGCTACAGCTGCTGTTCTGCGCGAGGGGCTGGTGGATCGGAGGTGTAGACCAACCGGCGAGGCTTGTGTAGACCAAGGGGCAGGCGCCATCCAGGCTACTTAAACCGCTTAAACACATCTTTAAAACCAAGCAAACACTGCTAATATGGTTTTATGACATGGTTTTCACGTGCTGTTTTGATTCAAGCGGATACTGCAGAATAAAGACATTTCGATTGCACGCGGCTCTGCTCGGTAGAGAACATGCCCCACTCACAGGGTCAGCTGCTTCAGACAGCAGTCGCTTCGGTTTCGGTGTCGCTTTCGGTGTCGCCCAAGCTCGGAGAGGATCGGAGGACGGACACCTGGACCTGTGGACAGAGAGCCAGTCCGATCCCTCACACGACGAATCATATCGAATCAGAAATCAAGCACTCCCAAGCACTTCTTATTCACAGAAATCGCGAGGTGACCGACTTCAAATGAGGCGAATGCACTCGCATCAATTGCAGCCGAATGTGGTGACGTTTGGTGCTGTGGCTTGGAGGCAAGGCTAGGCGGCTAAATGCCCACAGGGATATCATGCCTATGGTCTATATTTAATATGTAATTTTTGAAAATTATATTATATATATTATCAAAAGTAATGGTGCATTCAGAAATTCCTGTGCACTACACGTCTTTTAGGAAAAATTACAAAAGTCGCTTGAAATGCACGTTTTCTGATTGTAGCCATTTTGGTAGTATTGGGTGTCATTTTCCCATGTCCAAAGCCTGTCATACGGTGACAAATGAGAACAGCTATGTCAGAAGTACTGAGATACCTTTGTGGGTCGAAGGGTGTGTCCATCCCAAAGGAATGGCGTCCGCTGCTTCCTCAAGAGATTTCGAGCTTGTCAAACCAGCGGGGCTTCATTTGTTGAAGAAAAGCCCTGCGGGACAAATTTGTTCTACCCTGAAATTCCCATCAAGTACACGTTTCTTCCCGTCCAATATACGTCTTTTCCCGTCCTTTACACGTCTTTCCCGGTCAATACACATCTTTCCCCATCTTAGCCTACAGTTACGAAGGTTTTGAATCTGTGGTGGGACATGTTAGCAGGATATGTACTCAAGAACTGCAAGCCACAGAGGGCTAGACCGGATCGGTATCAAAATGAAATGGGAGATCCGGAAGTTGAGCTGGAAGCGCAGGCTCCTGCACAAGTGACAACCAGGGCCTTCTGGTGTGTTTCAAGACAGGACCATGCTCACAGAATTGCGCAACTTCCTTCTCAAGTGCGCAGATTTCTTTATAGAGTACACGGACATCTCCTCCAAAATCAAGTGCGCAAAAATGTTTGTCCAATGAAGATGCACGTTTAGGTTTTTAAAAAATATAATCGCAGTGGCACTGTTGATGTTACTTTTGTTGTTTCAAGACAATGTATTCTTATATGTTCGACAGGTTCATTTTGGGTGGATGCCCATTCAATGGGCCAAGTTAGGCGGGTTCCGGGTCGTTGTAGATGAAGCTCTGAAAGATCACAGAACTCCTCAGCTATGGTCGACTGCCACCAACACTATCCGTCACTGGGTCAACTCCCTGATGCACGAGTTTTGTACCAACAACACCCTCCCGAAGCACTGGGGGCCCTGATCCGCCAAACCCATTTGACCATTTCTGGCGACCCAATATGTTGCCTCTCTTCAGGTCATCAGTGCTTGCGAAAAAGGGCTGCAGTGGCAGCGTGTCTGTGGCCTACTTGCCCAGATGCGTCACCACGAGGCGTTCGAAAGATTACCCAAAATGGCAAAGAAACGCAGGTGGTTGGGTGATACGGATCATCCGTTCCCCGTGTTTGTTTTTTTGGCATGTTCTGAGATTGCATGTCAAACACGGTTCCAGGAGGGTTCCACATGTTTCCTTTGATTTGGAACCCAGAAACTTGCTTTTCAACCACCCCTGGCATGGCCAGTCCCAGACAGGTCGTGCTTATTAATTACATGTTCTCACGATGAGTGGACTGAGGGTTCTCACCGGTCCGATCTCTTTGTACCTTGGCCACATCATGGCAAGCGAGTCTAGACCCCAAGCAAGTCGGTGTATTGTAAGTCCGGGAGACCCCCTATCACCCCAAGGGGTGGGCGTTGCATGGGAGGTTTCCCTATTTTAGATATTACTTTATACTCACCCAAGTCCAAAAACATCCAAAAAGTGCACCTGATGGGGTCTCGACCTTGGCCAGCTGCAGAGCTTGATTGGGTTTGCTACAGGTCAAAACCATGAGCAGCATTAAGCAGCTAAGCTTGAGCAGTTCAGGGTGTAGCCAATCTCATATGGATTCAACTTGGTGACTCAAAGTCAGTGGCAGAAGATCAGAAAACCAGGATCCGATGAACCCCAATGGATCGAGCATTTGTGACACCGTGCCCAAGCATCAACCTTTTTCTGGTTACATCGGTTCATTCCTATAGGTCTGGTCGAATCGATTGCTCGACCCATTGATGAATGGATTGATTGACTGATTGATCCCCTAGCGCTCCCGGCCCATATCCTCAGGTTCGGTGGTTAGACACCCCAAATCCACCCACCCCAACCATGGGATCAATCGATTGATGGATCGAAGTCCTGCGTGTTTCTCCGCTGCCGCGTGGTGGCCCTGCAACTGCCGCAGGTGCCCCCGAACACCATTTGCTGCAATGCAGCGATCAGCGCCTGCGAGAAGAGTGGTGAGGTGCTTTGAAAAGGGTGTTTCCAGTGGATTTAGTTTCATTTGTCCCCCCTTCTTAACCTCTTGATCGCCTCGCAAGCTCCTAGAAAGGATAGAAAAAGGAATCCTGGATCCCTGACAGAGGAAGAAGTGATTTCGATGTTCCCTTGTCTTTGATGCAGACATCCAATTGTGGTCTTTTGCAGCCAGATACAACCCAAAACAGATAGAGGCTACCAAATGCTTTGATTGATGTATGTCGATGCGTGGCGAGCGATGCTACGAAAGGAGTCTACCCATGTCGCCACGTCCGCTGCTGCGGGGTCATGTCGCCACATCCCAGCAAGTCACTGAGCAAGTCCACCCAGCGGTGAGCCATTGGACACACGAGAAGAACGGCGAAACGCTGCGTTCGACCACGCCGCGTTCGACCGCGACGGACACCCGGGTGAAGCGACGGACCGAGTGACCAGTGACCTTTCCTCGGTCCAGGTGGGTGCTGCGTTCCAACTCTTTAGGCAGATGCTCTCACAGGGCCCCAGCCACCTGCCGACACGATGGGGGGGAAAGGGGGCTGTCCGTGCGATGGGGTGTAAAGGCTGGGTCGAAGAAGAAAGAGTTTCTGAAATCAAAAGAAGAGGACATAAGAGGACATTTATTTTTTGAGGATTCACCAATGAGGGGGTTGATTTGTAATGATTGGTTGGTTGGTTTGTCCGTTTGTCATGATGTTTTCCAATCTACCCTTCCTACTGGTCTTCACACATGTATAGATCCATAGGCCAATGTGATATTGTGGCATGAATTGGTGCCCACAGAGCCGACACTCTGTGTTTCATATTTATTCTTTTGGGGGGGTATTCGAAGACAACACATACACATGGATTCGGATGATGAAGGGAAACAAGACTTGTTGGTGCCGTTCTCTCTTGGCCTTGTTGGTGCTTTTATCTTTCCCTAGGGCTCCAACCATATCCTCAGAAGGTGGTTAGACCCCCAAACCCACCCCAACCATCTTCTCAGGAGGTGGTTGGAGCCTAGGGTTTGTTGAAGACTTCGAATACATTTGTCTAACCGAGCTGGGACAATCCATAGCTCAACTCCAGATGTCTTTGGGACCTGGACTCCCTTGACACAGTCCCTGATCAAAAAGCTCAAAGACTACTCGGTCACTTGGAGGCACGTATCACGTGAGGTAAAAAGGACGTCACCAGAGAACCTCTGGCGCCTGTGCCTATCATTAATTCATCCTTGATATCTGGGCCGGACATGCCCAACCCACCCAAGTCGACCACCGTTTTGGGCGCCTGTTTGTTCCACGCGCCCTTTGGCCCAAAGCCAGTCGCGCACTCGTCGTCCCGGGATCGCGTCGCGCCTAGGGCCTGACACGGTGACGGCCAACGCCTTGATCAGCAGCTGTGAGAAGGGCAAAGCCTGGCGCCAGGCGAACACTGCTACGAGACGGTGAGAGATGGGAGAGCCAGGTGGTTTGTGAGTTGGGTCGGTTGGATTGGATAGATCATATACCCTAATTAGCACCTTCTCAGGAGGTTGGAGCCCTATAGCGATAATTCGATGGATTCCACATTGCCTTGGAATGATGTCAAAAGAAATGGTGACGACCTGCCTGACGAAATGTGTCTAATTCCTCCTAACTGGGGTGCCATGTCCATCCTGTCGTTGTTCATTCGTGAAACACCACCGGACGGACAGAGCGGTTCTGGAACCAGCGGCCTGGCGCGGTGGCGGCTGCGGAGGCCCTGGATCTCTTGAATGCCATGCCCAAGTTCCAGCCCCTTGAGCAGTTGGAGCCGTGACAACTGGTGAAAGACCGTGTATTTTTTTTGTGTTTTGCTTTGGCTGTTTGGACTGTTTTACTGTACCTAGATTTGAAGGACTTGGAATCAATTGGCATTTGGTTCTGTCTCAAAATGGACTTAGCCGACCAGAGCCTAGAGCCATTTGACTAGTTGATGTTAATTGATTTTGTATGGAATAAAAGCCAGGGAGGTATACAGACCCTGATTCATTGGCTTTCAGACTGATAGGTTTGTCCCTGTTTTGAGAGAAGGCAACGGCCTGCCCAAATCCACTTGGCCGTCAGCGACAAGGATAGTTTTCCAGGCGATTTGATCAGCGATAACACTCTCAGCATGTATGCCTCTCACTGTCCATGTTCTTGGAAAATCGGGAATTTTCCGGACGCCTGGTGTGCACGTTGCCTGTAAAAATACATACTATGCCCAGGCTGTTCCCTGACAACATCTCCTACAATGCCGCCATCAGCGCTTGTGAGAAGTGTCGCTGGGAGTGGGAAACTGGAGATGCACGTCTCCCTAAAAGTATCGCACAGTGACAGACTGTCGTGGGTAGCGTCAAACAGGTTTCAACGCCATTGGAATTTTGTGGGGCTGATGGCTGATGCTCAACCTTTAAAGCACCAAACAAACATCACGAGTTCCCAATCCCTAATGTAGACCCCTGATTAATACCCCCCCATTCAAATTGAAATGCCTCTCATATGGCACGTTTAGTAATCGATCTACATTCGCAATGGTCCCAAGTACATCACGTGTTTATCTTTCTTTGAGACACTTTTCTCGAGGTGACTTATGATTTCGGAGACTGCCCAGGACGGCAGCCTTGCAGTTTATTGAACGACCAAAACCGGGGTTGGAGGCTTCCCTAGTTTTGATACCTGATGGATCCTGATGAATTTGAAGAGTCGCCCCATACACATGGTTTCAAAACCGGTTGAACACCAAGCCCCGTCATACACCATCGCCGGTGCGGTCCGGGACGCTTGGAGCAGCAAGATCAGATCTGGTCAGGGTGCACTAGAACAGCAAAGGAGCGTTGAGTGCAAATATGTTGTTGTGTATCTTGACATATAAACATCAATTTGTATGCAATTGATTACAGTTTGAACTGTTTAATTAATTGTTGTTTTCCTAGATCAACAAAAAAGTGAGCGTTGGGGCAACCCGTTCGGGACTTCACAGACTTCACATCCATCAAGAGTTGACATCCCCCAAACCCTTGGAAAGGAAGCATTCCACTCTCCCGGTGTGCGCGTGGAGCAAGCTGAGCGGAGCCGCCATTTTTGCGGCTCAGGTCATCAATGGCAATGGGCCCTCCAGCTGCTGGAGGAGTTGCCAGAGGCGCTCCAGGAGTGTCGTTGACGGAGTTCGCTCATGGCTGTGGGACTTGAAAAACCACTTAAGGTGCTTTGGGTGCCACGACCCACAGTATAGCGAGTCTGAAGCGTCCTGCGTGGAGGGCATCCATGTGACTGGTAGGACCCAACGGGCTCCGTCCCATCACCCGGAGGGTTTCGCAGGTGGGTGCCCAGATGGTGGTTGGGGGTGGTCGAAGATGGTCGAACCATGTTCTCACCTGCTTGGAGCCCGGCCCTAGGGCCTATAGGGTTTTGTGATGTTTTGTGCTCCCCAAGGTGGCCACATAGCAAGTCCGAGACCTCGCGGAACCTTCGTCACCCAGGCCTCCTTGCAGCTGGATGTGGTGGGCCTCAACGCTGCGATCAGTGCCTGTGAGAAGGTGGCCGACTGGCGTCGGGCTTTAGCCTTGCTGACGCAGCGAAGGTGGGCCAGACCGACCGCTGCGCGGAGGTGGCTGGACTCTCTCTCTCTCTCTCTCTGTGTCGGGTGAAAACCAAACGTGGAGACTCCGCCTTCGCCCTTCGCCTCGCGCGTGGCCAGACCCGCTTCCGCCGCGTGAAAACACACCTGACCTGGGGCCGAACATGCACACTCCTCCGGTCCGTGCGGTGAGTGGACGCTGTCCGTGAGTCCCAGTGCCGTCGTCCCAGATCGAAACAGGGATCGAGGACGTCGATCGACTGTGAAGGCGATCGGTGGACTCCGTCGGACGTCGGACGTCGGAGGTCCGGTGGCGACTGAAGAGCAGCGCCGACTCTTTGGACCCGGGAAGTGTTGGTGTCCTGCCGACCTTTGGTCGGGCATCAATAGGCCTCCAAATCAAACAAAACAACCATTGAAAGCACCACCGAAGACGAGCAGGTCACTGCTCCGGTCACCGCTCGAGTTGATTTGCTGGCATGCCAGGTCTCCAAGGCCTAATATCATCAGACGCTTGGTGAGGTGAAGGAAGACGGCGGGCGGAAGAGGGAGGGGTGGTTGAACCCGTTTGGGAGCGTCTACTACTGATAAGTAGCAGTCATGAGTTGTTCAAAACCATTTTTACACCTACAGCGTTTGGATGATATGTATTCGAATACAGAATCAACCCCCCGTTAAACAGATATATGGATTGTTAAACCCTCTGAAAAGGCATTGGGGGGTTAAGTCATTGGCCCTTGCTATCTCATACAGTATGTTTTTTTCAGCTACTTCTGACACATCGATGCCAAATACTCAGGGAAATTGCGGCCTTGACCTAAACCCATGGAGAGATACATACAACACCACAACGAAAACGTCCAAACAACCGGCCCGTCTCCAAGGCTTCAATGCAGCGATTGGGGCATGTGAGAATGCGCAAATGTGGCGAGAAGCCTTGGAACTCTTCAGCCAGGGTGTCTTGGAGCTGGTGATGAAAATGGCGTGATGGACCCGGATTCTCTGGTGGATGATGGTTGTGGCTAATATGGTGTATATATATATATGTAGTAGAAATTGTATTCATAGTGGGACATGGGTGCCATTGGCTGGTACAGTTATGGGGTGGCTATATAGATGGACCTGGGGATGGGTCAAAACCTGGAGTAAGCATGACTTCATGCGAGCTGCCAGGTAGGTCAACCATGTTATCCTGGTTTTGACCCACAGCTATGATGATTATCATTCTGGTTATGATTAGTGGATATTAGTGGTATGTTATAAGGTGTGGTGAGGAACGCAGTCAGCAGCCCGAAACCAGTCCATATATGTTCTTCAGGTCCTGTTTTGATTGAATATAGGGAAGTCTACTTGCAACTGACTTGTTTCCATTTAGCAAGTGACCCTGTGACCCATGCAGAAGCTGGCAGCACCGTTTTTTGCTCAAGCCAACAGAGTTTCCCCGTTCTGGGCTTCAAAGCGTCTGGACCTAAGCTGGGATTCAGCTATCTTGGTGCAGGTTCAAATACTTCTGCACTGCATAGTGATCACGTGGGCCAAAATCCAAGATCCACCTTGGATAATAGCTTTTGGATATTGACATTTGAAGATTCCACTGCACTCAACTCACCAATGAAGAAGTGAGTTGGTTTATGTTCATGATTCATGATTGCATTCACGTCACTGCATGCGAGCTTTGTACGCATTGTCCTTGCACTCCTTTGCATCACATCCATTCTTCTTGGATGCAGTCCAAGCTTGGGAGTAAACCTTAGTGTGTGTGAGCTGAAAGCAGTGACACTTATGACTTTAGCATTCAAACATTTTTGAGCTCAAGATGGATTCTGAGTTCATGAAAGCACACTTCAAACAGTGTTTGAACTCAAGATTGTTCTTCAGAAAAGGACACATCAGAAAAGGAACGCAGTGCATCTTCTTCACAGTCTCATCCATGGATCTTGCCCGTTTGTGGCTCAATGGTGATGCCTCTTGCTGTTGCTTGGCTGCGGACTTCTTCTGTTGGTTCTTGGTCTGGCCTTTGCTTTTGTCATTTGCTGACCTGCCTACTGTGCCCTTTGCCTTGCCTGCTTTGCCCTTTGCCTGGGCTTTGCCCTTTGCCTGGGCTTTGCCCTTTGCCTGGGCTTTGCCCTTTGCCTGGGCTTTGCCCTTTGCCTGGGCTTTGTCCTTTGCCTGGGCTTTGCTGGCATTGTTGGATCGTGCTGCAGGTTGGCTCTTGGGTTTGCTCTTTGGTTTGGCATTCAATGCCGCTGAGGCTGCTGGGGGTTCCTTTTTCTCATCGATGGGATGCACAAGCACACCAAGAGTGGCACCCCCACCACCAGTGGCACCCTCAACCACAGGTTCCGTGCCATCTGCAGGCACAACCACAGGTTCCCCACCATTTGAAGTTGCATCCTCCACAGGTCCAATGACCACAGGATCCTCGACATAGGTGCCTTGCTCAGACACCACCATGGCTGCAGCATTACCTTCATTGCCTGCACCAGCCTCCACCATGTCTGTCTTGCGCACGTCGGCGGGGGCAGTTGCATCACCAACAGGTGGTGGTGGTGGTGGTGGCGGCGTTGATCGAACCAGATCAGGGCCTTCATGGGTATTCAGGTTCAACTCTTCAAAGAAGCCCAGCATGCGGTGAAAGCCTGTTTCTTCATGGCTCGGTAGAGACTGCAATGCTGTGGAGATTTCACCATCTGTGGGTTCCTGCCGGGTGTGGGCAGAATCTCAGACAAGACCTTTGGCAGTGTTATTTTGCTACAAGAAAGCATATCGCGTATAATGTTTGATCATATGTTTAAACTTTTTGTAGCGTGCCGTGTGGTGGAGCGGGTATGAAACACAGCATGCAGTTGCATGGAAACACCTTGTGACAATGCACACACACATGCAATCTAATGCACACATTCTGTTTGCATAACTGTTGGCTTGCACTGAACTTGTGCAATCTGACGCCAAGGACTTTGCATGGCATTGGTTTGGCCTCATCCGCTTTGTCAAGGCCAGGGAAGTCTTCATGGGCAAGAGATCGACGAAGCCGCTTCTTCATAGGAGTTGGGGTGGCCTAAGGTAAGCACAGAGGAACTACCATGAACTACCTGCTCATGGAATTCCACAGTGAAATCAATTTTCCAAAGTATAAGCTTGCAAACTTGCAAGCGTCTCAAAGTTGCAAAGTTAGGCGCTTTCAAGGCGTGTTCAAGACCAAGTTGGTTGTCACACCACTCCTCATCTTCTGGAATCGTATTGAGAGCATACCAGTTTGAAGGATCATCCCATGGCCTGGGATGATTACAGGGTAACTACAGGTCAAAAGATGTCAAAAGATCAACAACAGATTGAAACTGAAGAGCACCAATATTGCCAAGTGACATGACAGGGAGCAGTTGTGCATCTGAACCTTTATCCAATTCATCCACCCTGAGAGAGAACAAATGCACTGTAGACCACTGAGTTCAAATAGCTGTTTTCCAATCATGTATGGCATGCAAACAAAGCGCGTATCCAAGTATGTATCCGCAATCTCCATCTCCAGTGAATCAGCAAAAGAGTGCATTTCCTGTCAAACAGCAAATCGTTAGAGTGACTGAAGCAAAACATGTAAAACAATTCGCTGCAAAACATATGCATCCGTTTTCCTTACCTTTGTCTAAGACATGCAACACAGTGGTCCTCTTTGTTTCCAGTTTGCGCTTTAGATTTTGAAGAGGCAGGTTTCTTTTGGCTCCCACCAGACCCCCTGGCTGATGGCCGCTTTTTGGGTTGGAGATCCAGCAATCTCTCCAACCCTGCCAGGTCCGGTTCATCATCATCATCTTCGTTGCCAGAACCAAGGCCCAAGGGATCCAATTCTGCATCGGGGGCCTCTTCTTCAGTTTTCTTTCCCTTTCCAAGTTTTTTGGCTTTGGGCTTTTTCTTTGGCACAAGATCTCTCTTTGGATTTTCTGACGAAGAATCCTCCGCTGAAGACCCAAACCGCGGTGGGAGCTCATGGGAACCTGGTGGAGCTTGAGCTGCACCTGTCGATCAACCCAGATGCTGATCAACCCTTAAAACATACTTTTTCGTTCACCCTGATTGTAGAAGAGTAGAAGCTGGTTCTAGAGTGCAAGATTGTCCTGGCCTCTTGCTGAAGTAGCTGCAGTTGATTGCACAACACCTGCAGGTGGATTCGGAGTGCGAGCTGCTGCATATGTCCCAGGCGGCGATGCCACTGATGCCATGCCACGGTTTGGCGTAGTAGTTCCCAGCATTGTACCCAGATTAAAGGCCTCAGTGCAAAACTATAAGAAGGTCCCTTTTAAAGAGAACGTGTCTGACTTTTTTGCACAAATTCAACTAGGAGGCTGGTGGGCGCCAATAGTTTTCCGATACAATCTCCACAGAATCATGCTCATCATGACCAGGCCCTGAAACAGTTCCCCTTTTTGGAGGCATTGTGGAACCAAGGTGCACAGCTATTGTAAAAACAACTACTTTGAGCCACCTTGTTTGGCAAGGTGAGGGAAGGACATGCCAAGCAACTCCAAAGAAGACATCTTGCAAGACATCTTGGATGACTGCATCTCCCATGAAACTTGTTTGTTTGTCGCCTCTTTGGTGATTCTTGCTCTCAAGAGTCCATGGTTTACCATGCGATCCAGGTGATCACTTCAAAATCACACTGCAAGCCGTGCTTTCGATGGCTTCGTGTTATGAAATGGCCTACAAAGTGTACAAAGGAGATTTGTTCAACATAAATATCATAAAGGTTATTCTATTATGATTATATATGTCTATGAGGCACCTATTTCTTCAAAATGTTGAAGCTTTGAAACCCCAAGAAAGACTCCCTTGGCAAAGCAGTGCTTTGTTGAGAACCTACATGAGCTGGGCTACCCCAGCTTCCAAATCAAGTGAACCGCTCAAACATGCTACCGGGCGAACAGGGACCAGGAGCTTTGCCCCAGTTGAGGCACAGGTGTCCAGCCTGCCAGAAGGGTGCAAGCACAGGCTTATTACTCATTACTCCATGGCATTAGGTGTGTAAAAGAATTAAACAATAAAAGAGAACACCTCCAGGCTATCCCCACCAAGAATGTTCCAAACCGGTTTTTTGAGGGCCACACCCAACATAAGGTAACTTGCTTGAAACGGCTACCTGGCCTGCATCGCCATGCCAAAGAAAACTTGTCATTGTTCTTGAAGGAACTGATGTTCAGAGCACTGCCAAAACTCACATGTGTTGCATTCCCCTTATCCTTCTTTTTCTTTTTCTTCTTTTTCCCTTCGTCCTCTCCATCTTTGGGGGCATCCAAGGCAAAAGCCAAGGTCTTGTCCATCACCAACTGGTCATGCACATCATTCAGGGTGTGGTGGGACACCCCAAGCTTGACCTGAAGGGTTTGGTTGGTCAAAATTCAGTTCAGGTCCTCAGCTCAATGGCACTATAGATTCCAGAAGGTTGGTGTATAACATGGTTTCATTGTTGCATGTTGTGGTTCTTGCCGGAATACTGTTGCCATTTATTCAAATGTGATGTGTCAAAAAAGTCACTGTGAAGATCTGTAGATCCTTTTTTGGATGAGGTAATTAGGTCCATTCAGAAACACTATTTCCACACAGGGCAAGCCTCCCCAGCATCTTCGAGACCCCGCACAACCACATTCAAGGGTGTGGGGACTTCCACAAAGCTGAGTCCAGTAAGGTGGCTGGATAAATGTTTCCTCTCCATAAGGATGAGCGAGGTGAGGTCCAAGTTGAAGCGGAACCATCTGCCATGCGGGTCACTGATCAGCTCATCAGCTTCCTTAGCCAAACAGCAGCCGCCAGGCACTGAAGTCAAGTGGAAAGTGAAGGAAGGCTTCAAGGCCAGCCAAGAGTCTGGTCCATTTCGCCACTCTCCACTTCCAAAGGAGAACCTCCAGCATCAAAGCAATGCCACACCATACAAGAGTTGACTCAGAGCTCCACCAATGTCTAAAAGCAACCTAGAGGCATCTCTTTGCTCATGGGAAAGTTGATTCGTGAGCGGGTGCTGATGAAGAGCTTTTCACCATCAGTGATGAACTCTGCAGCCCCATTGATGACAAGTCTAGTCCTGGGATGACATTGGGGTGACAACAAAAACAATATCATTGGACACTACCTTTCTTCTGGAATAATGTTTTATCAAGCTGAAATTGCTGCCAGGTCACGGGTTTGACAGTGATGCCACATCAGCCTTTGTGCAGGCAGTGTTGGTGGCCATCCTGATCTTTTTGGCCGGGCGCTCATCCTCCGTTGCACCAGTCCTGAAGAAGGGGCAAGAATGAATAGAGTAGAGATTAATAGAGGCCATATTACTGAATTCAATCGGGTTCAGCAGGGGTTGAACGTTCACGGTTTGGATAGTGACAATTTTACAATAGACCGGTCCTCTCATCATCTTCAACATCAACATCGAATCGAGTGTTGTGTTCTTGGACTGCCTGGTGTGCAGACTCTTTGGTGGATTCATTCTCCATCCACCGACGTGCAAGGGAGCGTAGGATGTACAGCTTGTCGTGTTTGGCCACAGTAACCTTCAGGCTCAACTCTGGGGTTGAGGTTGCATCTTGCCGCAGGGCCTTGACAAGTGGCTCGAAGTTGGGGAACTGTGGGAGGTTCAAGGCCCCAGTTCTGCAAGCCTCATACACCGCAGTGCCAAGCCGTTGCTGAAGCCCCTGAGGTGACATGTCCAAGGCCACAGAAGCGCAAAGGACATTGGTGCCACCTTCAGTTGCCGACTCCTCAGGTCAAATCTGAACAAAACAGCAGATATCATGAAAACGACATGTCTTCAGAAGTCCTTGGACAAACAGCATTCAATATGACATCCACCTACTTCATTTAGGGTCATGCCCAAGTCACAGGAAAAGAAGCGATGTATTGCATGCATTGTTTTTTACTCAGACCAATAAACACACAGCATTTGTTCTCACCTAATTTGCCCAAGATACATACTTCCAACCATATAGTTCATAATGGCAAACTTGTGTTTGGAAGGTGCACACTAGCTTTCAAAGCAACCAACAAAACAACAACACTGCTATTGATACAAGTCCTCAAGGGCTGCCAGTGCTGGAAAGCTGTCATACGTCAGCATATCAACGAGCAACAATGTTTTCATCGTTGGCGTCTTGAATGCGTTCAGCGACTCCGTCACAATGTGGGTTCCTGCTGCAACCTTGCACAGTTCAGCCACACATGCATTTGGTTGAAAATATTCACCCTCCTTGTGTGTGTGATGCCTTCGCTTAGAGAGCGCCATTTTGTTGTTCAATAAGGGGTGTATACTAAGTGTCTTTTTTGCATGTGTATCTCAAGCTGCGCAGGTGGTTCTTTATGTTTCTTTGCTTGCATCTTTTTGTATCCCCTATATTGTGGCACCTACTCACCTGGCACAGGTTGAGGCCATGGAGGAAGGCTGGAGTACTCCACTGAACAAACATCCATCAACAACCAGGGGTCTTTCAATCAACATAGAACATGTAGTGCAGCCAGTCAACTTGGCGTAGTTCTTGCACATCTGTCAATGCCCTGCCCATGTCCGGGAGTCCAGCTTTTGATGGCGATGCCTTGCATCCATCAGGATTTGCAATGAACTCAGAACCTATGACACAGAACCTGAAAGTCAAGACACAGAACCTATGGCAAGAACACCTACTATGAAGCTGTGGGTGTGCAATATTCATTTACAGACTCTTTACCACATAATTCTGCAAAGATGCACCAGGTTTGTACATTGATGATCTCGGGCACATGTTGACTTGGTGTACCACTCCAATTTTGTACCCTTTCGAAGCCAAGAAGGTGTTCTCCCGGTCATTGTGCACAATGGCCAGACCACTGATGGTTCCTTCACGGCGGCCATAGATGGTGTCCTTGGCTTTGGGCTATGGTGTGCTATCCAACAAGTGAGCCAAACAAGGCTGAAGAGTTTAGTTTGGCCTATGGCCAAACAAAACTCTTCAAACATTTATAGCAAAGTCTCAGGGTTGAAAACCCATGTGATATTCCTCACTCGCAAATTGCGCTCTTTGAGGGCCAGATCTTTCCTTAGACAGTGACTTTGCACACATATGAGGGACATTGAGGGACCAAAATGGACCAAACATGACCAAACGCATTGACCAACACAGCCATCCTTTCATTAGCAAGATTCTCAAGCTTGTACTTGATGTCTCTCAGATCAGACTCCTCATCTTTGAAAGCAGCTCGTGGTGCTGCTTCATTGCCATCGGAATCATCGCCCTCTTCTTTCTTTGTAGTGTCACCCCCACCTTCTTCTTGGTCAGACTCATTCTTGACATCATCTTCTTGTTTTTCCCTTTTCCTCACAAAACTACCCCTCTAAAAGACAATTGCTGCTAGTTAATGTTGCTGGCCGTTATTTTCTACATGGCCCTTGTTGTGTATCTCTGATGTTTCTAGATCCTCTATGTGGTAGATACGGTAGATACACTATAACTATATCGAACAACCAGCACAACCAGAGCAGATTTGGACACGGCAGTATGACTGCATAACATGTCTATCCCAACCCTGTCCTGTCCATCTGTGAAGCCCTGTTGGGATGTATCAGGAGGCATATCCCAGTCTTCCTGTATTTTGCAAGGAGCGTGGTCACTGAGGTAATGAGGTATTCGTAGCGGGAAACTCCAAGCAGGCCAGAGCTTGTCAGGTTCGCCCACAACACAACTCCATGGTCATCCCGGGATCGCACCTCCGGCAGCTCATGGAGCATCTCTTCTGACCAGGTGATCAAACTTGGCAACACAGTTGACTCAGCTTCAGCTGCTTTCCCATGGAAAATCCTCAAGTTGCTACCCAAATAGCTCTCCACAATCTCCCATGCGCGTGTATGAAGAGCCTTGCAAGGCGCTTCTTTTCTTTGCAGGTTATGATGATGAGGTTTGCAGTTTGCTTGCAGGTGGTTTCATGATTTCCATTAGTCACAAGGCAAGCACACCTCAAGTTGGCCCACCAACTTGCTTCTGCGTTTGGCTGACTCTTTTTCCGTCCTTAGTATATTGTACATAAGTGTTTCAACAAGTGTGCACCCACACATATACACATAGATGCTTATATGGCTCTCATCTGGCAGATTGGCCCAAGGCTTGAAGATTGGAATGAAGACATGTGGCTTCTGGATGCGCTGCGCTGAGAACCGACATGTGAAGCTTTGCTAATGCAGTTTAGGGTCATGATCTTTTGGGACTCAAAGAGCACTTGGTCAGCGCGGAGACTTTCAAGCCAAGCTGCAAATGCAGCTTGGAGGGATTTCTCTTGGGTATTTTTGCTCCTATCTTGGGCCGATGTAATGAAGTCTTCAACTGCTTGACCACGGACCTTCAAGGAAGTAGCATGGTGCATGCACTGAAGGTCCTATTAACTGATGGCCACAGTTTAGTATAACAAGGTTTGATGTTAGAAGAGTTCTTCCATCATCTATTCTCAAACCCCCTGCCTCCAAGATGAAAGGAATTCGGTTGACATCCAATGGCTCTGAGGTGCCAGACTTGATGACTCCTCCAAGATCACCATCGAGGCTCCTGAAGCGGACAAGGTGAGGCACAGGGACGGAATGCAGGTGAGATTCACAAAAGAATCGGTTTAGTAATCGGTTTTTATAACAATAGTTTTAAAACTTTAGAGTAAACAAAAATAATCTATAAATATCAATATATCAATCACAATCACCACCCCAACTCACGTTGCAGATTGCGACGCCTTTTCCAGAAAACACATCACAAAACCATTGGTTTTGGAGCAACCAATCAACCCCACTAGCTTGACAAATGAATGTTGGAATCCTTCCATGCTGGATGCACATAAGAATTGTGACGGGTTTTCTGGAAAACCCATGAGACATGGACCAGGATTTCAAGAATGGGAATGTGATTGGTTTTCTTGGGTTTGGCACCGGCCAATTTTTTAAGAGAATTGTGACGGGTTTTCTGGAAAACCAATCACACTCACCCTAGAAAATTTGGCTGTAGCCAATCTCAAGCCCAGATCAATCACACCCCCTGGAAGATTTTTGGCCACAGCCAAATCAATTATGCCAAGATTCCCCTTCATGAAGAGTTCTTCATGCTGCAGAATGATGGGCTTGGCAAAGTCAACCTCCATGACCTCTTTGACATGTAGCCAAAGGAGGCAAACATCGTGAAGATGGCTTGCTGCATCTTCATCCAATTGTGCTGCTTTCTGCACAAGAAAGCCAGCCAAAATAAGTATGCAAAGAATTTCACACTGAGTGGCTAGATTGAACAAAGCAATTGAATGCAAAATGCATGTGCCTTTGCTTTTGTGCTGGAGTCATGGTTCACCTTGCGGTCAAAGTCCTGGAAGGCTAAAGCAAGACTACATTACTGCATCCTAATGTCCTGGCCCACATTCTTACCTCACTGTCACTGTCCTTGATCAGCCGGTGCATCCAAAGCAGGGCGGAGAAGCCAGTTGGACTCATGATCTGCTTCCACTGTGAATGACCACATTTCTCACTCCTTGTTGGAACTCCAGGGACCCAAAAGTCAGCTTGAAGTAGCTCCAATGGCACGCCTGGCAAATAGAAAAGTGCAACTTGCACAGTCAAAGCATTTCTTTCCGCAGTGCCTGAGTTGGCATGGGGATGCAAATCGTAATGCTGGTGCAAAGCCCTTGCAACCTCCAGCGGGGCCCTCATCCTTGGCCCCACTCATTCAAAAACATATGAGTTCAAGCAATGTGCACATAATGAATGATCATTAAACATGTTGATGCGTACAAGGTTCAAGTTGTAGATAAGCGCTTTCCTTTGCGTGTCTATCCTGTGTTTTTTGTTCTGGCAGAGCTTGTTGTACTCTGAGCAAACCTTGTTCACCAGATCCTTGAGTGCTTTGGATTGGTTTGGCTTGCTGAGTTGCTTCTCAAGCCGAACAGCATCGCTAATGGCTCCCAGGAAGTCAAGGGCACTTGGGGCCTGCTTTTCTGCCGTGATGTGTCCCACTTCTTAGATGCAAGGAGGCAAAACACACAGAAGCTCAGGAAGACTTGAAGCTTGAATGAACAGATTCGAGGCTGCAGGATTTTGCAAACAAGGCGCTGAGACTGAGGAGGCTATGGTATGTCGGGCTCTCAGCATAGGTGTAGCTGCAGCGGATCCACCTGAATGATCTCAATAGCGATCGAACCTCTGGCCGGTTGAGCACGTCTTCAGTCCATTCCTTGGTCCAAGTGCAAATAAAAACACACGGAGCCAAGGTTGAGCCAAGCAAGGTGTTGAGCCAGGGTTCCAATTCATATATGAAGGTTACCACAGCTACCATGATGAGCACCTTGCAAAAACCATCCACGTAGCCCACCGTACAGGGAAGGAGCTTGCGGTCTGCGGGCTGTCTCAGGAATTTGACACGGACTGCTTCATCGGGCTTGTAGCCGGTCAAGAATTCAGCAAAGTGTGCAGCAGCTTGGGCATTTTGTGGCCAATCTGGAGCAAGATGCAAAAACACACTAAGAGCTCTTGCAACAAAGTAAAAGACTTTCTGTGAAGAACTTGCCAACAGCTCTAAGTCCCCCACATCCGTTTTTTGCCGATGGTTCCAAGCAAAATGCAGATAGTGGGAGCCAGAATTCATTCATATCAGCTTGTGGAATGAGCGAGATAGTCGGCCTGGGATCTGTGTCCATGAACCGATCGATGATAAGATCATCCACCACCTGCAGCACAGGGTTGGCGCATGGCACTCAAATGGGGTTGAAGCAGACCACACAGGCCTTCTGTCTCAGCCGCACGTCCCCCAGTTTCTCTTGAATGTGCTCACCCAAGTTCCTTTGGCTGATCACCTTTGGGGTTGCACACAGCAAAAGCCTGAAGGTTGTTGCTGAGCCTTTTCTTATCATTGTCGGAAAACTGAGCCCTGAACTAAGTCAAAGTAAGCCTGCAGCTGGTCCAGGGGTTCCACATTCTCTCGTTTCACCCTTTCCATTGTCAGAAGGCCAACTGACCCTGTTCACTTGACCCAAATCTTACAAACAAGCTCAACCGATGCCAACTGACTTCAAAAACGTTAGCATTCCAATGCCTTTCATCAAATAAAGATTGGAAGATAGTGGAAGCACATTTTTCCACAAGTCTTTGTTCACCCCTGCATGCAAAGCTTTGTTGCTATGCATGCAACCCAGCAAAGGCTTGTACTTCTACTGGTGAAATACAACTTGTAGCTTGTGCGCCGTTCCTGGTGTTGGGGCTTCACCCAACGTCACAGCACTGAGGTTTTCTGTAGCCCTTGGCCCTGCCGCCACAAAAGCAAGCTGTGTGTAAGGCTTCCTGTTTGGTTGCTCAACCAAAAGGGACCTGTAGTACTTCACTACCCGCTCCATGTGAGGATAGTCCTTTTCCAGGGCTGTGGCCAGCGTCTGCACCTCAGCTGCTCGATCCTCATCAAAGGCATGGTGGAAGGTGGCATTGGTCCGGTTGACCTGTTCCCAAAACCTCATGGTGGAGTCTTTGAAGGCTTCTGGGTAAACAAGCAATGGCGGCTGCACCAGCTGTGCATCTGACATTGATCCCTTCACCAGGGCAAAGACATCAAAATGATCGCCTTCCCGGCGAAGCCTCTTTGGAGCCCGGTCATCCTTTTGCATCGTTGTCCCCTGCCCCGGCAAATCTGTCAGGGCCAGTGCAAAAATCAAAACCAAACCGTGGAAATTGCAACATAAAGTTAAGAGCGTCATCCCAGCCTTGTCGGCACATAAACGCAAAGCTTTGAGGGACGGCCATGTCCTTTTCTTCATCCGTAGATCGAGCCTTGTAAGCGTTCTTCATAGTAGCCGTTTGTGGCATAAGCTTGCACCAGTCCCTCACCTTGCTTAGTGGCAGGGGAGAGACATAGCTGAACAGTTGAGACCCATACTCACATCAAATGCAGTTGAGATGCAGTGTCCACATGTTCAATCTTGAAATCAAGACCAGATTTGGCCAGCAGTGGCTCCAATTTGTTTGTGAGGCACCTTGTAAGACATCAAAGGAGTGTGCAAGTCAGCGGCATGGTTTGCATTTTTTCACACGTCAAGTAAAGCTTAGTTATATATATATATATATATAAGGCAAGGTTCCTCCGAAGGTCCTCTGGGGTTTGTAGGTCTGGACAGGCTTTGAGTGCTGCAGTGCAAATGGAGAAGAGTCCATCTAGGCAGGGGCCAGGAGTGTTAAGACCACAAACTGACAACACACATTGGCCTTAGAAAAGAACCCCAGCCCCAGCCTACATCTTCATGGGTGTGGCCCACCATCAAATGATGGTGGGCCACACCCTTGAAGTACCTTGCTTGTGTGAGAAGACAAGCCCATTTTCCAATGTAGGAGTTGCGGATCTCCTTGACGGTATTATCTCCCTGGAGCCAGTACCTCCGATTAGGTGTCCAGGTTGGAACCCCCAAACAATACAGGGATGGAGCTCATGCAAGTCACTGGGGCCAGGGCTCCTGAGGAAAAGCCTCGCCAGAGGCCCTTGCTTTTGCCCAAGCATGGTCCAGAGATCTCATGGCCTTGGACTCAAAACCGGAGTGGTTGGGATGGGTTGGGATGAATTCAAGCCAGCAGCACATTCGATGGACCAATTTGATCCTCCAACCATCCCTTCATCCGACATGAAGAGGTAAACTCCACGCCCATGGAGGATACATGCAGTGAGCGTAAGGTGCACTCCTGAAATGTTGGAACGATTTTACTTAATGAGTGCTTCAAGCGTTTGTTTCAAAATGTTTCAACATGTTTCAACAGATTGAATTTAAACTGGGCAGTGCACTTCTTGTGTTTTCATATACTGCCCTTTTTGGACATCTTCTCATTGGCCAGGCTGGTAGGCTCAACTTTGCATGGTCGTAAGAGTCCAGGATGCAGACGCAAAGGTCACGTTGGATCTTTGCCCTCTCGCGTGCACACCAATAGACCTCTCGGTCTTTCCATGTTTGGCTGAAGTGATGAAGCAGCCTGTCGCTGATTTGAGCTGCAACGCGGAAGTCCTTACAGTAGCTGGTTTTCAGTAGTGGAACACAAACCACTTTAAAACACAGGCTCATACAGGCTCAGAATGCTGATGGGACAAGGCTCTGAGGTACCTTGCAATGCAGCCCTCATTCTTGAACAAGTAGAGCATTGTGCATGATGTGACTGTTGATGAAACTTCAAACACGGTTTCCAGCGGCGAGCAACTTTGAAGAATGTTGCCCTACATGCTGCACCACCATTGTGTTCATCAAGCTTTGTTCTCACAAACGCTTTGTAAAGGATGAACAGTTCACTCCAATTTCCATGAGGCAGCTCTCTCATCGGTAACCTTTCCGGGTCGAAGTTGTACATGAGCTGCATGCTAGGTGTCATCAAACGGCAGTCAATCAAACGCTCCAAGAGTTCCTGTCTCAAGCTTTCATCAGCCCGTTTCAGGGATGCTTTGGATGCAATCCTTAGGGAAGCCACTGTGGGATGGGTTGGTGTTGTCATGTCATGTCCATTGACACGGTCTGACCACAAGATCATCCAAGCAACTCTTTTGACATGGGCTCGCCAGCAGTCCAGTACATGTGGAGCATGAAGTTGTGAACTGAGGTCGTCTTTGTTGATCGAGATGCTGGTGGCCCTGAGCGCAGCGCATGATGGCCAAGTTTCAAGGCAAACATAAATAAGGAATGCTCACAAATAATTCAGCAAAGATACTACCAAAAGATCTCATATCTTTTCCATAGATGATGTTTTTGCACCTCCAAAGGCGTTTGACACCAATGGCCATCATGTGGCACCATGCCTCCTTGCAAACATGGTGTCCTGCAACTATTGGTCAGAAGGGTTAACCAATTGCTCAAAAGCAAGGGCAAAAAAAACAGTGTCCTTCAATGTACCAATCCTTTCTGTCTCCACCAGGATGTTCTCGCTGAATTGTCCACAAGACTGTGTCTTGGCTTCTTTTCCCCAAGAGCCAAAAGGCAATACAGACTCGTAGGAGCAAAGCAACCGGCATGGAGCAGGAACATTTGCAAATAGGGTTTGCAACTGCCTTTTGAACCCTCCGTTTTGAACATCCATTTTTGGCATAGCGATCTATATGATTTTTCTTTTTGTTGGTAACTGCATGCATAGATTGCAGCCGTTGCAACGTAAGATCCACATAGCCTCCAGACCCTCCATCCTGTTCATCACTGGTATCAGGATCGGTTTCCCCCATTGAGTCATCATATGAAGAGTATGACTTCTCTGAGTCAGAGCCCGCAGACCTTGGTATCAGCAAGACACCATGTCTTCCAGGTGCACAGTGAACCACTTGAGAGAATTGGTGCAGCAAAGTTGCTGTTCACTTTCATCAGAATACTCAGAGGATGAGGTTGGATCATATCTTTTGCACACCAACATGCCAGTGGATGGCACTAGGGCATTTGCAGCAGCATCATAGCGCTCTAGGACCGGCATAGCCAAAGTCAAAAAGAGTATACAGTATTTATGTGTGTTTTGAGATCTTTGTTTTAGCATCACTGTGCCTTGCTGCATGTTTCACCATAGCTAGTGAGAGAAGAGGACAAAACGCAAGATCAATTGACTTGACTGCAAGAAAAACGCTCATGGGTTCAAGGAGAAGAGGAGGGCAAAAGGTTAACACCCTTTTTTGTCAGGCTGCCATAGCATCAGGTACGGTGCTGCTAAGTGCAGCACAGATAGCGGCCATCACACATCGAATGTGCATTGAATTTCCTGCTAGCGATGCAAGAACCTTACTGGTAGGCAAGCAGCGACTCGAACCAAAAACAGTGTGGAATCATTCTAGTCTAGTGTCCAACCAAGTAGCTGACTCACTGACATTCATTTGCAAACGGTGGTACGGGAATCCCATCAAAATCAGAAGCTCCCTTCCAATAAGATACCGAGGATTGTCACCATTGAAGTTCAAAAACTTCCCATTGGGCCTTGGCTTTGGGCAAGGCAGTTCTTGGCTTACCAACTTTCACAACATGCACACTCAAGATCACTAATCTTGGAAGAGAACGTCAAGCAAGGGAGCAACTCGTCATCCTGCTTGGTGAGGAAAGGCATGCAATGCAAGCTCTGGGATGTGTTGGCAAAGGACAAGTCCTTGAAATAGCCCAATAGAGCCACAGCCTAGAAGCAAGGGAAAAAGCAAAACATATGCTGCAAAGAGAGCACTGAGTGACAGCATGTCATAGCATGCACCTCCATTTCTCGCCGTGTTGTGATGTATCTGCTTGCAGAGCACAGCTTCTTGAAGCGGGCAACGGCCTGACTGATCACCACCTGCCATTTGCATTCACGCATTTAAATTCCCACAGCACTCAAACACACTCAACGAGCATTCACAAACACAAACAGTGCAGCACATGCCTTGTTGACCTTTGCATATTGTCTGTGGTGTTTGATCCATTTTGCATTCTTATCCACTGGCCTAAAAAAATGTGAAAGAAAGACAGGTCAAGCAAGTGACCCATGCTGCATTCAATCCAAGTCACTTCCAAGCGTTGCGAAGTCGTGCTGCCTCTTTCAGCCTGCACTGCTTTGCAACTGCCTTGTGGTTATCAGGCAGCAGAAGGTCCTTCCTGAGATGTGCAAAACTTGACAATTGGCGCAACAAACTGTTTAATTTGAACCTGGCAATGGTGCAAAGCAACATGTGCTAGCCAAAGCTCCAGGAAACCTGAACAGTCAATTGCATGCCCTCAAGAAGCCTGAGGATGTGCCTCTCAAAGGATTCTAAATCCTTCAAATGGGGTTTCAATACGTCCTTGCGGACCATAATCACAAAGATCCTCCGTCTTGACAAGGGCGCTCCATACTCATCCCTTGGCCATTGCACTGTCATGTTACCCCACTGAACCATCAAACCAACTGGAGCAGTGCAAACTGCTTGCAAGCAAGATGCGGTGACAAGACGGTTGATGTGATCAAATACCTGGCCACAGAAGTGCAAATCACTGACTCACTGCAAAGGTAAGAACACATCATTGCAGTAGTTCAGTGCAGGCAAGATACCCTGGAAGATTCTCATGGAGAACCTCTTTGAGGCCAGACAGTAGCGGCATGAAGCCCATGACATTCTCCAAAATGCCAACCTGATGCAAAAGGATGCAAAGCAAATTCATGAAACGACAAGAAAAGGCGTCATATCAATGATGGCAAGAGACTTTGGGCCGGTAGCGCCGCAAGCGCTTCAGGACAGCAAACAACTGTCGTGCATTGGGGTCATCAAGCATCAAGCGGCTGTTCGAGAGGCTGCTATACGGCGTGCATGGAAAACCTGCTGCGTACAGGCCCACCTTAACAATGCACCATCCACAACAAACCAAGCATTCCATCCACAATGCACAATCTTCACTTCAATCTAGGAACATCATGGATCTGGAGCTTTCGAGTTTCTGGTGCCAAAAGGTCATGTTGAATCCTTAGCTGGACACTACTGCAGAACTTCCAAACCATCACCTTTCCAACAAGCATCATCATCCAAGTCACTCCTGGCAATTGCTTGCATTTTCAGCCAGCCACTGCCTTTTGGACGCGTTGATCTCACTGGCTGACCTTAGATGACACAACACACACCAGCCAAATCAGGAAAGAATCAAGCAGCAGCTGAGTCAGGTCCCAGCTGCAAAAACTCCAAGCACTCCAGCTTTCTGGCCGCATGGCATAACATCTCAAGCGCTGTATATGGTGCATTTGCACCTGAACCTTAAGGAAACCAAGTCAAACCAAGGGCAAAATCACACTTCACTGTGCAACACATGCAGCCTGCTGACAGTCCGATGCATACGTTAGTCTTTGATGATGTATGCCACCACGGAATTCTCTGAACCAGCTGTCCAATCCTCACACAGAACGCAGCAAACTTAAGGAATCTGAGATTAGGCACAGGCCCTTCAACCAATAAGATACAGCCATGTTTCCAGAGTTCTGGAGGAAGGCAGTTCCAGCCTCAAGCCAGTTTATGGTGCCCTGAGTCATCGCTTCATCACCAACCTCCTGGAAAAGAGGTGAGATAGAAGATCAAATAGCCTGACACATCCCAACAACACTAAGAATACCCAGTCCTCGGAATCTTCCCATGACGTCTCATCAGATGCCATGGCTGACCACCCACTCTTTTGAATCAAAATGGCATCAGAACAAAGGATCACTTCTCAATTAGAAAAGGATCAGTTCTGACTAGACACCCCTACATGATTACATCTCAACACTTCAAACAATTACAAATTGCAAGACGTAGAATACGTTCGGGGTTTGCCGCAATTTTGAGTAGATAAAAAGGAATAGTTTGGTGTTTGTAAACTTATCTTCCAAGGGGCCATCTGATCCACGAAACCATGATTGCTCCAGGGAGTATGTGATACATTATGAAGCATTTTATGATACATGGCCCCATTGGCCTCCAGGTTGAAGCACATGGTGAATTCCCAAGAGGCTACTAGTAACTATAGTAACAAGTGCGTCGAGAGTAGTAACAAGAGCAAGAAGCTACTAGTAGCTAGAAGAGCTGTGCTTGCTTCGCACACTGCACTCGCTTCGCACACCCAGGTGTGCACCTTGGGCCCACCTGGGGCACCTTCTTGGTGACGATCTCTGCCTGCGGGCATGTGCTTGGGCCAGTCGAGAAACCGGATCCAAAGGTTGGATGATGGATGGAACGAATGGAACATCTGGAGGGAAACTACTTGAAATGGGGAGACCAGGTGTGAATAGGTCAAATCTTGCAACACTTCAGTTGAAACTTGAACAAATGAAAGTGGTTGCATTCGAACCTCAGTGCAAGATGGTGGACGACAACTCAAAATATACCTCCTTTAAGGAATAAATTATAACTTGTAACGCATATAAATTCATGGGGCTCGCAGGTGCAATCCGCAGGTCGCAGGGTATGTGTCATGAATACGAGGGCTTTCAGACTCCCAAACTATGCAGTGGATCTACACTCCCTGAAATGATCATGGTTACGTGGATGGCAACACCTGTTTGGTCTTCGGATTTCATGGTCATCTAAAGGGTCATGCCATCCGCTTCCACCACGATTCTTTCAGGGAGGGTAACTTACTATTCAGGCCATGAAGATCTCCACCCTTGACGTGTCGCTTGGTTACACCCACAACACCAGAAGAATGCAGGGAACATGGTGTATCATAAGCTTGAACCAACTGATGGCTTTAGTTCAAGAGAAGCATCACATCGAAACCATCATCAGCGCTCGAAACCGTCATCAACGTCCAGTGTTTCATAGTTCCGTTCTGGCTTCGGTTTGCTCTCATTGCAGAGCTTTGGGCTCAAGTTTGGGGGGACCAGGCCATGGTACAAAGAGCCTCTGTAGAGACCTGGGGGAGACCCACCCGGAACTCGGTCGCGAACGGGAACAAGTACAGCTGATCCCTGTTGAGAGGGTCATGGGTCAGGTCTCATGTTCCAGACACGACTCGATGGGTTGACT
>CAXIVM010001697.1:0-15362 GCA_964035705.1 Porites rus | reverse complement strand
CCCCAAAACCCCAAAACCCCAAAACCCCAAAACCCCAAAACCCCTAAATTTATATTAACAATTATAGAATTAATTATCAACAATTCTCTCAAAATTTAAGCTCAATATTAAAAAAATTTATATAGTAAATTATAATAATATAAAAAAAATTATTAAAACTTACTAAAATAAATCCTATTTTAATGTCGAATCTTATTCCACCACCAATGCAACCACCTCCTACAAATAACTCGTCTAATCCCTCTACCTCAGTGATTGCAACTCATTTGAGCAGCATCGAAATTGAACAGGCGTAGAACTACTTTAAGTAAAAGTAAAAGGAAATGTAGGAACTTAATCCATTCAAACCTGATGGCTTCCAAAAAGATACTGCAGAGAACTTTTTAGTCTTCTTATAAAAGCTCCTTCTCAGACGAAGGAATAATTTCTTACAGTAATGTGCGTAAAAGTTTAATTTGGCGCTCAGTGAAAACTTAATCATCATCCTAAACAACAGCTTAAGAGCTCTTGATCGTTTGAATGCCCAAACTAGGTTCCTGTAGCTCAGTGATGAAAAAAGATTGCATCATACAATCAAGATAAAAGCCCTTGATGCTATGTATGCGGTAAATATCAATCGAAAAAATTATCAAGACTTCATCAGTCTGCTAAAACCGTAAGTCAAAAAGAATGATTATAATGATTTTGTTTTTAGTTTAATGACATGCATCAAATAAGACAATTAATAATGTGCAATTCGAGCACTAAAAATATTCAAGTAAATATTATCCTTACTTCTTCAAAGCTTCCAATAAAAGAACAAATAAACTGCAAATAGTAACTAAACTATTCCAACATAGGATGTTGTTCAATCTTGTATAAAATTCTGCTAGTTTGTCCTTGAACTCTTCGAAAATATTAATTCTACTGGTTTTGCTGAGCAGCTTTTCAAGTAAACCCCTTACCAATCTAGACCTGGACAAGGTCATGACATTGATAATCAAAAAAATGATAGAATTATAAAAGTCAGTCGTCAGTCAGTCAAAATTTGTTACCCTAAATTCTTTATCTAAGTCTTTTCTCAATCTTATATTACCCAAAGTCTGAAGACTGATATCATAAAATAGCTTCGGTAACTAATAAAATCGGATATACCTCAAATTTAATTCTAAAATACTGGCCCTGACACTTCTTTTAACGACTATATACGATTCAAAGCATCTATGATAATTAACTATCTTAGCTTTTTAAAGGCTTTGAACAGTTCAGAATACGATTAAGGTAAATAAAGAGAGATTCTTATAAGACAGCTAATATAACTTGTCCAATACATCGATCTAGTCTCGAAAGATTTGGAAAAAGCTATTTTAGAAGAGCTGTTTAGCCATATGTCACACATCCGTGTCGTTTAGAATCATAAAGAAATAATTTAAGATCTCCTTCACTTAACTTAGACATCAAGTAAATATGGCTCTTTGGATTGGCTAAATAACAACCTCTTTAAATTCAATAAACCTCTATACAGACTTAAAATTGCAACTGATTAAAAGTCAAAACAATGCAAATACAGATTCTTGTTATAATTGCTCGCCCTTGCGACTAATTAAAATAATAAATTGATTGTAAAAGAGTAGCTGGAAGATATAATACTAGTAATTCAGAGAATCGTTGAAAGTAATGACCTTGCAATAATTCCGAGAGGTGAATTACTATCAGCTTTTTGGTAACAAAGAGAAGAACTATATATTAGTGAAAGTATCAATACTACCAGTAAATGGGTTATAAGCAAGATAATATTAGCTCTAATGCCTTAAAATCTCGACAAGATTAGATAAATATATCGAGGATACCTAGACTTAGTGATTCGTTTCAATGCAACCATAGCTTTCATGTTGGGAGCATCAGTCATCCCCCATCTCAATTCTAATATATCGAGTTTTATTCCAATTCAAAGATCTGATCGTGAATTCGATTAAATAAGACAATAAATTTTTAAGATTCTAAATTATGTCTCAATTTCCTTTAAGCAACTCATTTTAAAAGATCTCGAGCTAGAGCAGCATTCTAAGAAGAGACAGCCTACAAACATTATCGGTGTCTTCTAATAATAGGATATTGATTGAATTGCAGATACTTTACTCCTCCTCTTCTCATCACTTAATCAGGTAATTCGTCAAACAGGAGATGCAGGCAAGCAAGCTGATTTTATCATAAAAACTGTATTCTAAAGTGTATTCTTGATGCGAACTGAGCTATTTTAGTACGTATGGAGGAGAATGATAGGTCCATTTTTATAGAACGTCGTGATTGAATATAATATCTTGGTTAGTGATTATAATCTACCAATCAAATGGATATATCTATAAATGCTAGATTAGAATAATTCTTAGAGTCGCCATGTTACTTATTTCTTGGATATAATGTTTCAATATCTCCTTGGACAATTACCAAATTTTAGGTATCCAAGACCTGAGAGATAGCAATATTTCCGTACACTCAATACGAGATATAAAGATAAAATAGACTAAAATATTCTCAAGCATCTATATGAGGAAATATTTATATATGCTTTGAAAAGTTTGTTCACAAAGAATTTTAGATGGATAATATCAGCTGATTAATTATATGCTAGAAAATTTGCAGGATATCTACGCTAGTTTCTTCTAAGATCTATCAATTTTGCTAATAAGGCAGAGTAGATATCTGTCTTTCTGTACATGTTGAAGGTTATATTTCGTTCTTAAATTTTCAGCGGAATGCATGTCTATTACTCATCCAATCAATTAAACAACTCTACTACTACTACTAATACTAACACTAATACTAGACAATCGTTATCATCTTAGTCATCATCATCACTATAGAATCCTGAGATTATGAAGAAGAATTTAAACTTTGTTAGAAATCTATTTGCTATATTAGATCCACTTCTTCTTCCATTAATGAGGTGTATATGGACATTACTTGATGATGGGCAAAATCTTCTTTAGAGGGACTTACCTGAATTGATTATGAATCTAGCGATATGCAGGGCGTAAAGAATAGTGGAGTTTGGACCTTTTCTGAGAAAGACTCTTCCTGGCCTGATATAGAACAATACTCAGAATACTTAGTAGATGGAAAATATTATCAACAAGCTGACTAGACCTCTTCAGTTCTTTGAAAAAAATGAGATTTTTGCCTATTTGTCCTTAATTTAAGGGCAAGGCTCTGTGTTGGCGAACAAGGTTATTGACTACATGACTCATAGCTCAGTTAGTAGTATATAACAGCACTAACATATTTTTAAATATTATTTCAGCAAATTAGGAGGTAATATCAGGAGCTCGTTTGAAGAGAAATGCTTAAGAATTCATTCAAGATCTGAGGAGGGGATGCTGGTAGTCTTAAAGCATTTAAAGACTGGATACAAAGATGTTCTCCAACTGACCTAAGTAATGGATGGATCATTTAAGGCTCTTATGTAAAGGACAAGAGTATTCGATACCGAGGATAATTTTATTACTCTGAGCTTATTTGTTTATTTGCCCTTTAAAGAAATTGAGGTAGATTATGTTAAGAGAAAAATTTAAAGGATACGAAGATTGAAAGGGAAGAGATATAAATGCTAGAGGCTTGGAATTTAGTAATAATAAGAGCTTAAAAATAGTAATTAGATTAATGATGATAATGATGATGAGACTGACAGCTTCACAGCCTTTATAGATAACTTTTTTGCTCTAGACCCCTCTTCGATTAGCACTAAAACACTTTCACCTCATCTTTTTGATGCTATGTCGAGGATCTTTACTAAATTTACTCGATTGATTATGATTCTGTCCTTGAGAGATAATTTGAAAGATGCAAGAATAAAGACTAAACAATTGGTCTAATATTTGGCTTTATTGTTTGTTGTCAAAGATGGACAGTTGTATTAATTACTTCCAAATGAGACAGATCCTTTACAGTTCTTTGTACCAGTATTCGACTTTATTTTTACTTAAAGTACGAGTAAGTAGAGCGTTGGTCACGCTATTCAAAGAAAACCTCTTAAAGATTATGCCGAATTTACAGGAAAGCTTGACTATTTGGATATGGGGCTATATGTTCTCGTTAGGATTATTATAATCTGCAAATAAATATTTGAAAATGACGAAAAAGACGCTTTAACGAATAAAAATGAGCCAAAAGCTAGAGGAGAACAAAAAATTAAAAGACCTCACCGACATCAAATAGTGGGTAATTTGCAAATAATTGAGCTAATTATAACTCAGCTTATCAATCAAGTTTTCGAGAAGTAAAAGGATAATAGGCATCAAGACGCTTTATTCATTGTCTTTGAAGTTCTTATCCATTATCTTCCTCCATCTGCTCTTAGAATTCACTAGAAAACTCTAATCGCTGGGCTAAAATCTCTTCTCTAAAGTGGAATATCCTTTAATCGTATTGATCCTAAGAATGTGCTCGTAGCATTTTATTAGAAAGCTTACTTTACGGACCCAAAGTTAGAATTTATGGACTAAAACACTTACAAAAATCAAGTAGAGGCTGGGGATCCAAGAGATTAAAGTTTACATAGCAAAAGATGGCCAAATATTGGGAAAAACTATATAATAATGTCTCTAGATGATTAAACATTAGATGATAAGGAGTAATAATTATAAGAAGCTCTATAAATTCTAAACTAGTTTGATGATAGCATCTCTTATCTATTGGATGGATATTTAAGTCTTAAGCCCGAAACTGGAGGAAAAAATATTAGAAGATTTTTACAATGGCTCACATAGGATGTCAAACTCATGCTATTAAACCTTGTAAGCTTAAATCGTCTTACTGTTTACTATCACTTTAAAGATCTTGAGCTTACTCATGATAATCTCATTAATGTAACCCTAAAAAGGCCTCCTATAAGAGAAGCTAAAGAGGATGAACCTACCTTTTCGATGAAAGTTTTTGAGCACATAGTCAAAATAAGCTTCAGAGAGTTAGAGAAGCTCCCGAGTCAAACTTCTAAATTTATTCATTACCTCTAAACTTTATAATTCTTCTTGCAAGGGCCTCTGTTGTAAATGACAAAGAATGGAAGCATTACAATGACCATTCTGGTAATTGTCAACGAGTTACTTGAAATATTGACCAATGACTTTTTCATGTACTAAAATGCTGTCAGATTCTATAATAATTAGAAGAGCCAAATCAACCAGATTTCTTAACTTTATTTGATATATGATAAAATGGAGGATCTACTCAAAGCTTAATCTCCTTTTTGTGAGCATTTTGTAAATAATTTGTATTACTCCGATCTATTTGGATTCCAAAATTTATAAGACCTTCACAAATGTCACAAACAGAAGAAAATATACACTTAATAACTAAAAGATAATATTTTAGAGAGTTCGAGAAGTGAAAGCTCATCTAATTAGAGGCAAAATTAACCATAATAAGCACCTAAAACTCCTCAAGAAGTCATTTAATAAAGTAATGATTTAAATGCATCTAGGTTACGGTACCCCTCCCTCAAAGAACAAATAGAAGCAAAATAATTCAATAAAAATCCAATAATCAGAGAAAAATTATTTAGTGTCATTAATTTCGAAACTGAGTTTTGCAGCTATGAGCATTATTAGAACATTGACAAATATTTGTATCAAAACTTTTAGCTACATTCTCTTCATATCCGTAAAATTTGTTCAACAGTAAGTCTATTAGTGAAGATAATAACCCATAAAGAATTTACAAGAAGAGTAAAACAATTTGAAAAGAATGGACCAAGTAATTAGTCAATCCTAGAATCAAACATTGTAGATTCATTTAGATTAAGCCTGTTTCTGATTGTAAATATGTAGAAGAGGATGGAAAAATCACTAGTGCGAGTCTCGAAAAATGCTTATCGAACAATTGGTTATAAATATCGTCCGCCTGAGAGATAAAATGGAAATATTTCATTCATGAAATAAATGTTCTTTACAATCTAAAAACTAAAATAGCTACCTATTCGATAAAAAATTCTAAGTAAACTAGGGAGAGATGTGTTTTCCTTCAGAGTACTACGCCGACTCCTTAAGATGTCTATTCCAGCAATAAGCTCTAGATAAATTATATAAGAAATGAAAAATTGCTAACATGTGCTTGTTCACTAAAAATAAAACATCAAAGAGAACAAATAAAAATTGCGATAAATTTGGCTATTGATCCCTATATTTTTAAAGAAAATAAAATAATCTAAGCATATTAAGATTAAGTACCAGAAAAATCCAGACTATCAACAGATTTAATAACTCATAAAATAGATGCTACCCTAAGGAGACGGAGTTAATGATCTCATAAAGTAAGTCAAGCAGACGAGTCATTAATTGTGGAAAAATAAATATTTATTCTCCTATCTTGACAATAAAATAGAATCAGGAACGAGTGGGACCCTAAGCTATGCATTTTTAAAAACATGCGAGGCGCTCGGAACGTAATACATTACATAAATGTCAAATGATAGTAAAGTTACTTTCTATTTATTAATTGCGACGGCGATTACTATGTCAGAAGCTTTTGAGCTAAGGGAAAAAGTTGATAGAATTATAAATAAATTAATAGATCCTACCTTAGACAAAATATAGCAATAGAAAAAGAAGATTTAAAAAGAGATATTCGAAATTATGGATAAGGGACTTTTGTCAGACGTTCAAAAACGAGAACTTATTTATAAGTAAAGACAAAAGTATGAAAATTATAATCACAAGACTATGAAAGTTATCTAGTAGTTTGGTTTTGCAATGCCTTAATGGCTTTTTTCATTTGATAGATTATAAAATGAGGTATATAATTTAGTTGATTTTGATCGAATGCAGTTAAGGAAGTGTAAGACTCCATCAAAACTTGAAGTGTAATTCAATCAATCAATACTATATTAATTTATTTAAATTTAGATAAACGGCATAGAGTCTAATCGATTCAATGATGATTAATCTTTTCAAAAATCCAAGGCCAAATCCCCGAACTCTATTTTCAATTCTAAAACTAGCTCATTTTATTCCGTTACTTGATGTATCGAAGTTAGTTGATTTTATTGAAGGAAGAGCTGTTAAATCTGGTAAATTTTTAGCTAAATCTCTCCTATTTTTAATGAAGATTATTCGAGATCGAGAGAAATATTCGTACTAAGAGGTCTTTATATTCCTAAATTTCGGTGTTTTACCTATCTTTAAGAAGTTTTATCTGAATCTAGAGAGCAATATCACTAAAACTCCATACTCTGACTCAATATACAGAAAATATGACTATGAAATGGATAGCAATAGAGTAAAGAATATTTTGTACTAAAACAACTTTACATTTCACAATATCATACCATATATGAAATAATTCGATCACTAATCAATAATGCAATACATGAAATAATAATTAAGTCAAAAACCTAGCATTCTTAAGTAATTTAAATAACAAATTAGCGTTCTATAATAATTTAAGGAGTCATTAAAGAGTTCTCCAGTGATAATGCTTCTAATTGCACTAGATGATAGAGAAAAATTCTTAAGATATCCAAATAAGGTGCCGACATTTTTCTCTCAGCATAAAATTAGGTCTTCTCTCTTTATTTTCTTAAATATACTATTCTCTCTTTAGTTTAGAGTTAAAGGCTGGAATACTTCAGTGCATGAAATGTTTTAAAAGATAAGAGCAATTACAAATGTTGTAAAAATTTGCAATATTAGAGAGTTGAAAGATTACGCTCTTGTGTTATAAGGCAGATTAAAGTTGAAATATTGTAATCATTCTTCAAAAGATGAGAATCCTATATCCTAGCTAAAGAGCTACAGCTAAATACTTCTCAAGCTATTTATGATAAAATTTAGAGGTGATAATTAATACTGGATTGATACCATGGCAAAATTTACCACACAAATAGTTTTGGAGATTTATAAGGAGCTTAAAGATATTGAAATTGGCAAGATATAGATCTATAGAAAGCAATAAGAATTGAAAAAAAGGAACCCGTAAACTCAATAAGATTATTCTTAATCTATCTAAAAATAAAAGCAATCAATTTAGGCTCGAGCTGATACCATATAAAAAATTAGAAATAGTTTATCAAATGATTTGAGAACTGGCTTGATTCAGATGATTGAGAATAGAAGTTTGCCATTTAACACACTAAAGAAATATATTGAATCTTGCTAGGAGTATTTTTATTATTTTGTTGATTCTAAGTTTATCGAATTATTCACAAAGATAATACAAAAATAGTATTAAGATTCTGAGAAAGGTTCTTAAATATAATCTGCAATACTGGGGCTAGATTTCTCACAACTTTTGTCTCTCTGGATGATTAGATGGTAGAATTAATCAAAGAAGAAAGGAAAGAAGATTGAAGAATATGAATAAGCCATGAATTCACTTAAACTAGAATAATAAGTGCGAAGAGTATGTTTCCTATTTATGTCTAAATAACAATGTAAGCAAGCATGAATTTTTAAAGAAAAGGAAGCAGCAGCTAAAAGATATGACTCTAAAATAATTGATCCATAGCAGAGAATCTAAGAATAAAAAAATAACAATAGAGGAGATTATTTGCAAAATGGGTAAAATTTATTTCATCCTCCTCATACCCCTGCTCCTCCTACGCCTCCTCCTCGTCCAACATCTCACAATCTTGCTCAATCTAATATTCCAGGTAATCCTGCTGCTGCTGCTGTTCCTCCACCTCATCCTCATCCTCAATCCCATCCTCAATCTCATCCATCAAACCCCTCAAATCTTGGTTATATTCCTCAAAATCCACAACAAGACTATCCTTAGCTGAAAAAGTTTTAACTTCCATAATTTGACATCAAAAATAGCCCAATCTACTACTCAAAGCGTCCTCGTTTGTAATAATTTTTATTTAAGATGTCAATTCATCTAGCAAACATACAATCAGTAAAAATTCGATAATAATATCTCTAGAGACAAAATCTAACAACATCTTAAGGAAAAAAGCGAGATATCTTAAACTCTCAGAATTCTTTCTTTGATTTCATGGAATCTTAATTCTTTATTCATATCGTTTACAGTAATCTAAGAAAAATGGGCTACCCTAATCATCAAATCAGCTTCTCCCAATTTTTGATGAATCTTTTAGGATATTTTATTCGTGACACTCAGGTAGTGAATTTGCACAATTTATATCTTTCGATTCTCAAATACATCAGATATATTATAGGGAATGGAGAGAGTGCATTTATTCTAGAACATGCTTTTATGTTACATTAAAGTTATATATTGAGAATGCTGAGACACTCAGATGAGATATTTAGGAGTCCGAAGAGATTAATGTTTATTAAACTTCCGCAATAATTAATGAACTACCATTTAGAATCAAATTAAAGACCACAATAGATTACCCATTAAATGAAGAAACTCTAGTAAGTAACCTTAAAGAGATAATATTTCTTAAGAGCAAAAAAGATTATTGAAGACGATTTTAAGCTCTCCGAATAATAAACTTAGAAATTTCTATTTTATGAAATAAATAGATCACAGAACCCATTATAGATTCTAAGAAATCTAAATTTCAAAAATATTCATTTAGTGCCCTTAACTGCTATTTCTCTCTTGAAGTTCTTTATCAATTACTTATAATCTCCGAATGAGTATTTTTGCTATTTAAGGACAACAATTATAACTCTAAAGCAGCTACTCGAATTAAGAAATAAAATATAATATTGGGCAAAGTCATATAAATTCATATATCTAGACTCATTCTTGCCGAGTATCTAAAAGCTAGATGGAAAGACATATTTTGTATTAAAGTAATATTTTGACAATTAGATTTTTACTCTAAAGCCTCAAGCATTTTTATAAAGTGATATCAAGAAAAATAGAGATTGGACTAATATTTAGACCGTAATAACAATGATGGATATATAGTCCTATCTCATTTCTTTTGTTGATTAAGGTTTATAGTAAGAAGTCTATCATAACCTAACCAGTTTATTGAATAAAATGTCACTGGAGAGTAACCTTAATTAGATAGCCAACGGCGCTATAAAGCAGTTGAATCCTCCTCATAAAACACCTCATTCAATTGAAGTTAAAGTTAGAATCTATCAAATTTTAATGGATAAAGTATCGAATATTGATAATAGATTTAGTGCGCAACATTTCATTGAAATCGTTTTTAGATAAATTTACACATTTTTTAGGTATTCTAATTCTATTAATTATACCTTCATTCATTCATTTATAGGCAATCATCTATATGCTCTGAGTCCTACACCAATCTTCTAAAAAACATAATCTTCAGCCAAATGGACTAGAAAACAACCGTCGCAGAATTTAAACAATCACCTCATCCGTATTGGGTAAAAATATCCTCAAGAGAATGGAATTTATATTCAGTGAATGGGTGATCAATGCTCTAAATTCAAGAGGTCCTGACGTTTGGGTCTTTTCATCGACTATGATATTATTAGGATGCTTCTAAATCTAACCTCTATAATCTAACAAAATAAGAAATTCAAAAGATAAGACTAACCAAGAGAGTAGATAATAAGGAGCTATTTGCAGGACTATCAGAGGACTTCACAGTTATAACCTCAAAAAATAACCAGAGTTTCTACAGCTACAGCTATTCTAACCGCCTGACATTAATGCACCCAAACTCGAGCATTTAATCTTCCAGAGCAATATGTTTTTGCACCTGAAATTTAAAACATAGATAACCCCTTCGTGGCTCTCATCAATAGGAAGCATTATCCAAATTAATATGGCATATTCTTAGAAACTCTTTTTGAGAATCTTTCCTATTTGTTGGAACATGCTCTAAAGGTATCAACAGCAATAGATGGTTAGTCTCATCTAAATTTTTATTAAAAGGACGATTGAGATAAAAGCTTTATTTTCTGACTCGATCCTGGTGCCTTTGCTAGAGGCTTGCTCAAGAGTTTCTCCTCAAATAAACTTAGATCCCGTTGACATTCATACTTTTATTAAAATTTCGAAAGTTTGGCACCTCATTATTCCGCATCTTGAGGCTGGGTTCTTGCGTAATCCAAATAATGAGCTATATTTTATCACTCTAAGCAATCTGTACAATGAAATACGTGATAAGGACCACTTAACAGCTCTTCATCGTATCGTATCGAGTGTGAAATAAACTAAAAACGGAGCAAGTTTTATGCAGATGGGGTTGTATTAGGAAGCATCTTAGTGCTTCTATGACACGATTTAGAAGTATGTATCTGTCATCAGTAATTTTCAAGGGATGCCTGTGTAATAAAGTGAATCTGGAAGTTGCATCTCACACGCAAGTTAAGAGAGCTATGGAATTGGAGGTGGTTTTGGAATTTTTAAAGGTGATGCTTTTTAAGCAGATGTCGATGCAAGTGATGTTGGGTAAAATCGAGAGCATATTTCAACTGATTTTATTGGGAATAATAGTAACTAGCCATTGATTGATGAGATGAATTAGCACTCAAAATAAAAGTTTAGTAAAGGAGCAATATCTCCTCCGAAGCAAACAGAATTAAGAATTTGGGAGGATTAGTATATAAAAGCGATGACTGAGATGGGCAACTGGAATGATCTCTAAGTTATCGCAGCTTAAAGTGGAAATTATCTTTTGCAGCTCTAAATCGCTATGGAGAATCAAAACTGGTAAAAAGCTATGGAATTGAATCACTCTATAAAATAATCATCTTCAAATAATTAAAACTTCAAAGCACTGCCAATGTTTGTTTATTCACTTAAGTAGAGCATATAAGCGTTGAAAGATTACAGTTTGATTATTCCCAATAGTCAAAACTTAGAATCTACTCATTCTAGTCATCAAAATTACGGGTAAGTGCTGCCTAGAGAGAGCCATCATCATCCACTTCATCATCCCTCAAATTAGGGAGGCAATTATGAGGAATCGACTATAATTTCAGATAGAAAAAAAGAAGAGCTAATTAGTTAATATCAGCCTATTTTTAAAAAGCTAGGAGTTCATCCAATTTACAAGTATAAAGCACTCAATTCCAAAAATTTGCTCATATCCTCACTTTACAATGTCCAAATTTTCTATGAAAGCAAAGAAGCCATCGAACTCATGAATTGCCTTGCAACAGAGCTATTTAAAAAGCAATCAATCGATTTAAGAAGCTAAATAATTTCTAAACAGCTATCATGTTGGAGAGATAGGACTTTACCACCGTCACAATGCTTTGCAAAAGAGCACTTTCATGATTTCAAGCAGAGAATGAATATGAATCTAATTTTTCTTGATAATATGAGCAATATTATCCATCAATATAGGCTAAAGTATCCTATCCCTATAAATCAGAGAATGATTATATAGAATTAGATGAGCGCTCAACATCATCAAAAACAACAACAACAACAACAACTATTCCATCATTATAATCAATAGAATCTAACTAAATCTTGTTTAGAGTCTATCAACAAAAGGCTTGGACTCGTCTGACTGTAAGTTCTGTATAGAGAAAAAGAGGAAATTACAAATAAGCTCTCAAAGAACTATCTTTAGTTGAGGATCTATTCGATTAAATTAAGATAAAGTGTCTACCTCTGCCAAGTAGAGAATAAACTTAAAAGTATTAAGATTTGCCAACTTCCAAGGAATAGATTCCAATTTAAAATTACATTCCACATGAATATTATTTCTTCGCTAAGGAACATCTTAAAATGGCTTAGATTATGAGCAAAGATTGTCCACCATTTCTAGAGGTTGCATTTAAAAAGAGTTAAAAGGCAATTTAATCTAAAAGCATAAGAGAGTAAAGCCGTCATGATTTATTGAGGCTCAGGACTGAAACAGTATGGAAGTAGTAGAGGAAGATTAAATCTAAAACTATAGAAACTTGCTTCAAAAATGCAGCATTTGCATCGTTTTCTTCAAGATAATGGTTGTCTTTAGCATAGTATTATGAATAGATTATAAATAGCTCAATTAACAATAATACCATCTCAGGTAGCGATTATTAATACTTAATTCATGCCAAAAGTGAGCTATTTTGGTCGTTAGGTAGAGCGATCTAGTTCACGACTCCAAACAAGTTACCCTCAATATCTGCAAAAATATTTTAAAACTTCTTTGACTAGCGATTTTTTAGAAGAACTGTCTAGGAGAGTGATTAAGCTTATAATAGAAAATAGAAGAAAATGCAAGAATCTATGATGAGATGTCTATAAATGATCCCGATCTGGAGCTGGATTTTCTGGACGCCATAGTTGATTTAGAGATTACTGTGTGTTGGTGTCTAAAGTGTCAATTACGATATTACAGTTGCTGTCTTGTCTAAGATATCTTCAATTTATCCACAGACTTTGATCCCTCCAATAATTGGTTAATTGAAAAAAATTAGAGAGATGAAGAGAGATAATAAAATTATACCTCATCATATTGAAAGAGCTTATACAGTGTTGATAAATCTTTATGAGAAAATTAAAAGAGAGTAGAATAGGAATTTAAAATAAATTGATAAGCAAGAGGAGCTTTTAGGACTCATTCAAATAGGATTAGAGGTAATCAAGTTGTAATTCATTTATTGTTGTATTAGAGATCGACTTAAGAAAAGCTAGATTCATTCCTCAAGCTATCACTTTTATAATTAGCTGATATCATAACTGTAGAAGAGTTCAGTTAGTTTCAATTCTCCTAGGTTTTAAGAAAGTAGCTTTCGGAATTAAGTAGTCTATGTGAGAAAATTGATGCAAATTCATTGTAAGTCATTTTAAGTTCCTAACCTAACAATAATTAATCTATAGCATAAATACTCCAAAAGTATTAGTCTTAATTGAATAATTACTAAGCTATTGCTCTCAGTAAAAAACAGTTTAATCACAACAATAAGCATATCAAATATTTTTGAAGCTTAAAATTCTCTCAGACTTGTTCAATAATTTAATTTTACTAACCCCACGATCGCTATTTGTCAAATAACGTTGTAATTAACTGCTGCATCTAGAAATCAAAAGCGTTTAAACGATTTCTTTTGCTCTCTCAACATTCGTAACCTAGTATTGATCATCGACAATACTTTTCAAGAATTTTCACTCAACTCCGACATTAAATTTAAGATCACAACTACTAAATCCATTTTGAGGTGAATAATTCTTACGAGGTTTAGCTCTTGCATCGAGACTTTGGATCTATTCAAACTGATACAACTAGATTGAATGCTCAATTTCTGAAATAGTTCTGTGATTTAGTTAGAAATCAAATATTCCCAAAGCATCCAGAGACCTATTCAAGATCACTAAACTTTAACCAATGTACTTTCATGCTCTCATATCCATTTTCTTTATCAAGAGAAGACACCAATCACGGAATGTCATTAAAACTAATTAGCAACCAAATATTGATTGAACGGGGATATGATATTCACACTGGAGCTTTGTTAAAATGCAAGATGATGATTTAAGGAAAGTAGATATTAGAGCCTTAATAAGACAAGTAGTAGTTGAAAGAATAAGGAATTGAGATTTTAGAACCCTAATAAATCAAAGATTCGTCGGAAATATAGAGTAAGAGTATACACTAGAAAGGCAGTTACAACCTAACAAAGCTAATGGGAAGTGGTCCTTTCCCTAAGAGTGCACTTGCTTAATTTATGTAGAGGTCCTTTCATATTAGCAACTCAGAGGATGTATTCATATTCTAACGAAGATTCGGATTAAATTGGGGAGCCTCATCATTTATATCATTCGCTTTAAATATGGGAAGAAGAAATCCTAATAACATTGTACTTTTGATCAATAAGTCAACGCTGACATCTCGAAATCCGAGCTTTGATTTTGATAGTAACACTGGTTAAATAGTTAACAACTAATCAGTTCCATTTAGATATTCCTAGAGCTTAAAGGTAAGAGTCAAATCATTTATTAATCATACATAATTTTAGTGGTTTTTCGGAAGATTTGGAAGATAAGGAACAGTTCCAGGAGCTATAACAGCTTCAGCTATTGCATTTAGAAAGTATCATAATAAATGCGAAAGTTTCTTAAGAGTATTCTTCAACTCTGTTCTACAAAATCTAATCAAAAATAGCTCTCTAGCAGAGACTTACGGAGAAAAGAATGCTTAAATTGCTATGAAGAAAATCTTAGGACTTACAAAGGGGATAATTAAGAAAGAAAAATAATCAGTGGATGATAATTAGTTCGATAATTAGTCATAATTTAATGAAACTGTCTATAAATTGATTGAAAAGGCAGGAAATTTGAAGAATTTGGAAAAGATGCCAGTTTCATGGGCTGCCTGGGTTTGAGAAAAGATGATTAATTCTTATTTGAATTTGATGGCTCTTTCATATAAAGATATAAATTAATTCAATATTTTGATTGTTTTTAATTCTATAATCCAATTTAATATGATCTTAGGTTGAAAAGTTGGGGTTTTGGGGTTTTGGGGTTTTGGGGGGGTTTTGGGG
>CAXIVM010001696.1:0-111000 GCA_964035705.1 Porites rus | reverse complement strand
TTCTAGACATATATGTATAGTTCTAGACATATATGTATAGGTTCGGAAGTTCAACAAAGTTCGTCACATCGCCTTTTTTGACCATCTCTCTATGTCACCAAAACCAGCTCGAAGTTCAGCACACAAATAGAACTCCACCATCAACCAAAAAGGTTAAGGCCCAGACCTGGTAGCAGCATTGTAGCATTGGTCTCCGCGAAAATCCGACCAGAAAAGGCAAATATACAATCGGCTGCGAATGCCTTCTCTCCGTTCTCACAAACAACTTCTCTCCGTGAGTGAGTGAGTGAGTCAGTGAGTGAGTGAGTGAGTGAGAGGAAATCCCGCAGCCTGTCCCAGCCATTGCTTTCCAAATCACAATGGCAGTAACGCACAGAACCGCCGGGGGCCCAGCGGCGACCACGCGCGCCGGAGGCCCTTCTGCAGTCTCTGAACACTGCGCCGGACACTGCGGAGAGAGAGAGCCGGACCCCCAGCGGCGTGATACTATGGAAATCACAATGGCAGTAGTGCACAGACACAGCGTGCGCACATCCTGGCCGCAGCCATTACAATGCGATTCGCAGCCTGTCACATCCATTGCTTTGCAAATCACAATGGCAGTAACGCACAGAACCGCAGGGGGCCCAGCGGCGACCACGCGCGCCGCAGTCCCTTCTGGAGGCTCTGGGTACTGCGCCTGCCACTGCAGAGAGCGAGGGGCCCAGCGGCGACCACGCGCGCCGCAGGCCCTTCTGCAGTCTCTGGACACTGCATTGCTTTGCAAATCCCAATGGCAGTAACGCACAGAACCGCAGGGGGCCCAGCGGCGACCACGCGCGCCGCAGTCCCTTCTGGAGGCTCTGGGTACTGCGCCTGCCACTGCAGAGAGCGAGGGGCCCAGCGGCGACCACGCGCGCCGCAGGCCCTTCTGCAGTCTCTGGACACTGCATTGCTTTGCAAATCCCAATGGCAGTAACGCACAGAACCGCAGGGGGCCCAGCGGCGACCACGCGCGCCGCAGGCCCTTCTGCAGTCTCTGGACATTGCATTGCTTTGCAAATCCCAATGGCAGTAACGCACAGAACCGCAGGGGGCCCAGCGGCGACCATGCGCGCCGCAGTCCCTTCTGGAGGCTCTGGGTACTGCGCCTGCCACTGCAGAGAGCGAGGGGCCCGACCACGCGCGCCGCAGGCCCTTCTGCAGTCTCTGGACACTGCATTGCTTTGCAAATCCCAATGGCACTAACGCACAGAACCGCAGGGGGCCCAGCGGCGACCACGCGCGCCGCAGTCCCTTCTGGAGGCTCTGGGTACTGCGCCTGCCACTGCAAAGAGCGAAGGGCCCAGCGGCGACCACGCGCGCCGCAGGCCCTTCTGGAGGCTCTGGGTACTGCGCCTGCCACTGCAGAGAGCGAGGGGCCCAGCGGCGAGTGAGTGGAGTGAGTGAGTGAGTGAGTGAGTGAGTGAGTGAGTGAGTGAGTGAGTGAGTGAGTGAGTGAGTGAGTGAGTGATGTGAATGAGTGAGTGAGTGAGTGAGTGAGAAAAACTCCCTGCTGAGACAATAGACCTCCCTTCTCATAGTAGTGATGCTGGTGGGCTTCTACTGGCCATAGAGATGGAAAAGACATTTGGCTACATTTTGCCCACCACAGTATTTTTCACACATGTGTATTTGTTTTCTGCTTTGGTACTAGGCTGGACAGCCTCTTATAGTGAACTGTGCCCAGGACTGACTTTTGGGATGAGCCTCATCCCTCCATCTGGTTTGGTCGCTGCAGAACATGTGGCTACAGCAGCTATGTGTCCAAAAAGAGCAAAGTGAGGGGCAGGCAGTGCTTTGGCTGCATGAGGCCCAGCTGCAACAGCTCCAGAGGGGCAGCAGCTGTAGAGTCACTGGAAGAGGCGCTCGACTCCTATGACTCTGGGGTATTGGAATTCTAGGCTGGGTAGCCTCAATTAGGCTGGACAGCCTTGTATCCTAGCCATAGGGGGGCCCTGTGCGTTGAACAGAAAGTGTTTGTGTGATTTGTGGGCCCCCTACTTTGGGCATCCAACGTCCCAAGTCCAATGCCATGAGTTCTTGTCAAAGCCCTGAGGCAGAAGGTAATAAAAGGTAATATGAAGTAATAAACAGCAAAGAAAAGTAATAAAAGGTAATAGACAGTAATAAACAGTAATAGAAGTAATAAACAGTAAAGAAAGGTAATATGAAGTAATGAATTGTGAGTACCAGTTTTCGACCAGGTTCAAGACTAGGGCACCCCATACTGAATAGCCAGCTGTCACCATGGGCATGAAGAGGCCTGCAGCAGCTGCTGCAGCCAGTGTCAGCAAGAAACCAGCCACAGCTGACACAAAGAAAAAAAGGACTAGCCAGCCAGTCGAAGAAGTGGAAGGCACTGAGGGTGACCTCACAGAGGCACAAGTCAAGAGGCATGACCAAATTGAAAGCCTGATGGCTGAGCTGAAGGGACTTGATGAAGACAAAATGAAAAACAAGCTTGGTGGGCTAGACAACCTCACCATGATGTCTCTGTGGAAGAGGTTCAAGGTGAACAGAGAAATGGAAGGTGAAGACCAGAAGTATGCCCAGAGCACAAGTGGGCCTGGCAGCAACGCCAAGAAGCAAATGCTGCTCAGGGCCTGGTTGAAAGATGGTGGCCAGCTTGCAAAAACACTACAGGCAGGCAGTGACTGCCTTTGAGCTGAAAAATGTGTCCAAGGAAGGGTACAAGTCAAGGTCTTGGAAGAAGACTTGTGATGACCTGGGTAAAGAGCAAGCTCTGGGCATGCTGAAAAGGGGCACCCTCAAATGGAGAAAATGTCCACAGGACACAAAGTACATGGAGTTTGCTGTGCATGCTGAGGAATACAAGCAGGAAGCTACCAAGATTAAGATCAGGAACAGTCGGCTAAAGGCTGCCGCCAGCAAGGCCACCAAAGAGGACACCCTGGCAGACTATGAGAACCTTACTTTGGGTGACATCAAGGCTGAAGGCAACTGGGGGATGGAAGTGGTGGGAGAAGAGGATGATGTTGCATCCATGGATCTAGACCCAGACCTCAAGAAATTCTTTGGCTCCAACAAAAACAAGGGCCACAAAGATCCAGAAGACAACCCAAAGAATGAGAAAAAAACAAATGGGAGCTGACAAGCCAGGTGCCCTCTGCCACCACAAAGCAGGAACTGTCCAAGAAGCTTTTGGCTTTCAAAGCAGAGCTTTGCAAAGAGCAAAGCTTCTTCCAAGCAGCCATGGTTGATGCTGATGACAAGAAAAGCCAAGACTACAAGCAGGCTGTGGCCATGGTGAAGCTGGCAGGGGATGCCATCAAGCAAGTGGAGCAAGCCTTGACTGCTGGATCCAAAAAGGAAGCAGCCAAGAATGCTTTGGTGGCATCCTTGAAGGCTGTGCAAGCCTGCAAGAAGAACCATCCCAAAAAGAATGCCAAGAAGGAGTCTGAGGCAGGCTCTGATGAGGATTAAGCACGCTAGGCACCAATGTGCTGGGAGAGCACATGGATTTTGCACTCAGCTGGACAGCTGCCCAGGAATGAACATGATTGCAAAGGCTGGACAGCCTTTTTGCTGACAACTTTTTGAGTATGTAGCTGGACACAGGCTGGACAGCCTTTCTTGTCGTAATGGGTTGGCAGTTCTGCAGGGTGGGCTGGACAGCCCTGCAGCCTTATGTTGTTGTAGGCAAAAGGTTGCAGCATCAGGTGGCACAATAGCCTCAAGCTTGGAATATGTCAGAGCCCTGCCCCTTGTGGGTTCTTCTGGTGCAGAAATTTGCACTGGGCACCATAAGTGCCATTGAACTCCAACATTTGGCTGATGCTGCTGTGAAGAGTGGTGCAAGCACACCAGAGATGCTTCAGCTTCAGGGCCTTGGCGCCATGGGCCAGCAGTCAGGGAATGTTCACAGAGATTTGCTCAGGAAATGCTTCACCCATCTGCAAGCACCTGCCCCATATAAGCTCACATGCCAGATGGCCATGAAAGTGGATGGTGAGAAGTGCCTCACAGAACGTGATTTTTTGTTCTTTTGCCCCACCAATGGGTGGAATCGCTGCAGCAGGGGGAATTGTTGGTCAATCTGACATGCACTGGCAATGACCTCATCCTTTTCTGGGAGAGCCAGAAAAAGAACCTAGGACAAATTCCACAATCTTTTTATTTTTTTGCTGGCAGCCTTGATGATTTCTTGGCTGCGCAGACCTTCAACCAAGGAACCCTCAGATGACACAACAGCTCTGGAGATCATGGGACTTTGATCGACCAGAAAGTCTCCCCATTCCATGGTGTTTGCATGGTGGTGGAGCACCCTTCACAGAGACTAATTCCATAGAAGTCATTTCCTTTAGATGCCTTTTGACATCAATGCTTGTGGGAGACAGCCAGCTCCTTCTAGCTGCAATACCAAAAGCAGCAGTCAGCAAGGAAACATTCAACACCATCATGGAATGCATGGCTTGGTCCTTCACTTCGCTCTATGAAGGCAAAGCGCCAAAGAAGAACCATTCTGGAGTGCCCATGGATGGGGTGAGCGGCAGACCCCTGAGAAAGGGAGTTTTGTGGGCAATCACTGGTGACCTGGAATGGTTCGCATCAGAATTTGGCTTCCCATACAGCTCAAGCAATATGATTTGTGCATACTGCTTGGCAGACCAGAAGAAGACAGGCAGTCAAAGGCCAACCGCTGCTTGGAGGTCCTCCATCCTCTCCCCAAAACTCCTGCAAAAGGAACATGGCACCCACCCACTCTTCAAGGTGCCAGCTTGCTCACCTCTGGCAATCAAACTGGACATTTTACATGTTCTCGACCTGGGTGTTGCTGCTTGCCTGCATGGGAGCGTCCTCATTGACATCATGGACAAACTTGGAGGGACCTCTAGAAGCTTGGCCACCTTCTTTGCTTTGGGCTGGACAGCCCTAGTTGCATGTAGGCTGGACAGCCTCCCATGTTGCGTGTGGGGTGGAAAGGTGTGCCTAGATGTATGGGCTGGACAGCCCTAGGCCCTAGTCACTCTGAAAACCCAGGAGAAGCCAAGATGCAGCTTCTGAGCAAGAAGATTGCTGAGGTGTATTGCAAGTTGGGCATAGAAGCTGCCAAAAGAATCAAGCGCCTGACCCTCGATGATGTGGCATCATCTGCAGAGAGAGGAGTACCCTGTGCTCAAGCATATCAAGGGGAATAAGATTCGACACTTCGCCCCAGTGGCTTTGGAGCTGGGGCAACACAGAGTTGCAACGCTGGAGGAGTTGCAGAGAATCTACACACAGCTCCGTCGAGCGGGCCCGGATCTTCAGGGCAAGAATTGGAAAGAGTGGTCTCCAGAATGTGGTATTGCCCTGGAAAGGGCAGGACAAGTTCTCCTTGCGCACTACTCATGGCTTGCCAATGATGCCTTTGAAAAAGGTTTGCATCGATATTCTCTGGTGCAGAAGCACCGCAAATTGAATCACCTTTTGGCACAAGCCCATCATATCCATCCAGCCAGCACATGGTGCTATGGCTCAGGGAGCTTTATGGGCATCATAAAGCAGATATCATCCAGCTGCACTTGGGGCACACCAGCTCACAAAGTGACTGGAAAGGTGCTGATGAAATTGAGGCTGGTCTTTCATCTACTCCTCAAGGGATACAGAAATCTGGACATCATCGACTCCTGCAGAAGAGTGAGAAAGCATTGCCTTGCTGCATTGCAAGTTGGATTGCCATGGGCTGCAGACTAGGCTGGACAGCCCTGACTGGTAATTATTTGTTATGTGGGCTGGACAGCCCTAGTTTTGAGCTTGTGGGCTGGACAGCCCATGAAGGCTGGACAGCCTTAACTTGTTTCCATAAGTACAAGCTTGTGGGGTGGACAGCCCTAGAGTTGCACTTGTGGGCTTGACAGCCCCAGAGAAGACCTCACGCATGCCAAAAAATGACACAAACAAAAACGATTGAATTTTAAAACCAATTTCGATTGAATTTCAAAAGCATAAATTCGATTGAAAAAACAAAAATTCGATTGAATTTTGCACAAATTCAATCTTCGATTGATGCTTTGGGCATCCTCTGCGGAGATCGTGCGTGTCGGATGCGCGAAATGCAGGCGAGAGTGCGATTTGGTTTTGTCCGGCGCAACCCTCTGCGGAGATCGTGCGTGCCGGATGCGCGAAATGCAGGTGAGAGTGCGATTTGTCCCGGTCCGGAGCAACCCTCTGCGGAGATCGCGCGTGTCGGATGCGCGAAATGCAGGCAAGAGTGCGATTTGGTTTTGTCCGGCGCAACCCTCTGCGGAGATCGTGCGTGCCGAGTGCGCGAAATGCAAGCGAGAGTGCGGTTTGGTTTTGTCGCGGGCAACCCTCTGCGGAGATCGCGCGTGTCGGATGCGCGAAATGCAGACGAGAGTGTGCGATTTGGTTTTGTCCGGCGCAGCCCTCTGCGGAGATCGTGCGTGTCGGATGCGCGAAATGCAGGCGAGAGTGCGATTTGGCTTTGTCCGGCGCAACCCTCTGCTGAGATCGCGCGTGTCGAGGGCGCGAAATGCAGGTGGGAGTGCGACTTGTCCCGGTCCGGAGCAACCCTCTGCGGAGATCGCGCGTGTCGAGGGCACGAAATGCAGATTTGCCCCAGTCCGCCGCAACCCTCTGCGGAGATCGTGCGTGTCGACTTTGTAGTGCAACTTTAGTGCGCGGAGCAATCTGTGGAGCTGGAAGCCGAGAACTGGCGACTTTGTAGTACAACTTGAGTACGCGGAGTATCTGAGGAGCTGGAAGATTTGTAGTACGACTTTCGTACGCGGAGTATCTGGGGAGCTGGAAGATGAGAACTGGGAACTTTGTAGTACAACTTTAGTACGCGGAGCACTCTGTGGAGCTGGAAGCTGAGAACTGGCGACTTTGTAGGACAACTTTAGTGCGTGGAGTATCTGGGGAGCTGGAAGATGAGAACTGGCGACTTTGTAGTGCAACTTTAGTACGCGGAGTATCTGGGGAGCTGGAAGATGAGAACTGGCGGCTTTGTAGTACAACTTTAGTACGCGGAGTATCTGGGGAGCTGGAAGATGAGAACTGGCGACTTTGTAGTGCAACTGTAGTGCGCGGAGCCACCTGTGGAGCTGGAAGCTGAGAACTGGTGACTTGGTAGTACAACTTTAGTATGCGGAGTATCTGGGGAGCTGGAAGATGAGAACTGGCGACTTTCTAGTACAACTTTAGTACGCGGAGTATCTGTGGAGCTGGAAGCTGAGAACTGGCGACTGGCGACTTTGTAGTACCACTTTAGTACGCGGAGTATCTGGGGAGCTGGAAGATGAGAACTGGCGAAGTTGTAGTACAACTTTAGTGCGCGGAGTACTTGGGAGCTGGAAGATGAGAACTGGCGACTTTGTAGTGCAGTTGTAATACGCGGAGCAACCTGTGGAGCTGGAAGCTGAGAACTGGTGACTTGGTCGTACAACTTTAGTACGCGGAGTATCTGGGGAGCTGGAAGATGAGAACTGGCGACATTCTAGTACAACTTTAGGACGCGGAGTATCTGGGGAGCTGGAAGATGAGAACTGGCGACTTTGTAGTACAACTTTAGTACGCGGAGCAAGCTGTGGAGCTGGAAGCTGAGAACTGGCGACTTTGTAGTACAACTTTAGTACGCGGATCAGTCATCTTTCGCGGCTGAGTCATCTCTCGCGGCTGCTCTGGCGCCCCTGCAGCTGAGTCATGTCTCCCGACCACGCGGCTCTCTTGAGAGGTTGACAAATTTTAGCTACTTTGCTTACCCCGTGGCTGCCACAAAAGAATCGTCGTGACGTTAGTATGTGTGTACTTCACCTTCATGACAAACGATGTTCGCTTGGAATACACGAGTCGCTTGTCATGATCGTGACGTCGTTTACTCTCAGGTCGCCCTGTTCGTGGAAACTTCAGTGTGAAATGTACGTTCTTCAGTTCTAGTTGAACCTCTTCAGCGTTGTGCTTGCACAACTAAGGTTGACGTTGCACTGCCGTTGCATCGACGCATCTACGTCTACACCCCCTCACCTCTCTACATTTACATCTTCACACGCTCACATCCGCAGATCTACCTCCCCACCTCCATACATCTACAGATCTATATCGCACCTGCACATCACACTGTCACTCCTTCACATCCACCCTCTCTTTCTCTCTTTCTATACATCTTTTCGTCTCGCTCTCGGGCCAACCGTCGTCTAGTTTTTAAATGGGCCTTAAATTTCCAGGCGGAATGTGAGCTTGAGCTTCCAATCCCTGAGGCTTCAAATGTTTTTTCATGAGCAACGAGAAGGCTATGAATAGATGGTGGGAGTGCAATCCGATCGCGTTCACTTGCCTATTGGAATCTTTGGTGCAACACAGGTCGGGGAAGAGAATGACCTTTTTGATGTTTGCTGTGTCGCAGTACATCTTTGAATATTTGAACAGCCTAGATGCCAAGCGTGTTATGGCGGAGGGAATCAAGCACTTGATGGCCAGTTCTCCCAGCGAAAATATGCAAAAACACGTGCGCAATGTTGTGGGGAAATTGCGCCGCGCAGAACGGATCGCGCTGAAGCTGCTCGATTATTCCATTGCCGGCGAGCAATGCGAGGGTTAAGTCCAATCATGAAGAAGCCATTCTATTTTGCTTCAAAAGGTGCGAGAGGGCGCGTTCTGGATGGAGACGTCTTTGCTTGACATTTGGAGACATTTCTATATTACAGCCTGCGTCAGAATGAAGCTCTGAGTTGCGGGTGGCACGATGGACAGCGTGGATGAAATCGGCGGGCGAGGGACAAAAGGTGAAAGACGTGAAAAGTTGAAAATAGTTGAAAGTCACATACTTGCAAAGAGCAACGTTTTTGCAAAAGCACACGCGACATTCGCCCCATGACGTTGCTGTTGGCTCTTGGCACTTGAAGAGCAGAAGCAGCCATGCAGATGCACGTAGCGTGGGCGGATAGCCCAAGGCGGCGCGAAGAGGTCCGACCTTGCGACGATGAGGCGAGGATGCCAAACGAATGACCGAAAACTTGGAGAGAAAAACGGTTTGTCAATGGAAAGTCAGCACTACCACAGTGAGAGGGCGGTTCCATTCGGATATGTTGAAGTGTAGGTTGTGGATCACACTAGTAATAGACGAGGTGTAGACTGCCAGATGCCTTTGACCCACATGAAAAGATGGTTGATCGATCACTCTTAGCGTTTGTTTGCGTGTTTTTTGTGTTTACAATTATGATGGCTTTGGGTTGCCTTGGGATCTGTGCCTCCTTTTTCGGGAAAGATCGCGCTCGAGACGTGCGTACCAGCATTGGCTTTCACTGACTGCTTATTTTACGCAAGAAATTCCTTGCGTTCCTAAAGAAAGTTGCGGATTGTAGCCGGTGTTGTCCTGGGTGCAACTTGGGATTGCAATGGCAATGGGATGTTATTAACCTTTGCTGTCACACACCCGACCACCAAGATTGACAGGTCGCTCTAGAAACAAGAGTCTGAAGAAGACAGATGTCTAGAGTCTAGATGTCGGGAAAGCGGTTTAGAGACCACGCGGGCGCAAGGTAGAGTTGCAGAGGGCTCGAGAGTTTCAGAGACCGCACGGCGTCTGAGAGCGCCGTCACCAGAGCACGCTGCATTTCGAAGTTCACACAATGCTTTGCCTGCCACGAAATCTGCGCTTTGAGGTTCACAAAAAGCGCCGTCCCTGCTACGAAATCTGCACTTCGAAGTTCACAAAATGCTGCGCCTGCCACGAAATCTGCGCTTCGAGGTTTACAAAGGTGCGCCTGCTACGACATCTGCACTTCGAGGTTCACAAAGTGCTGCGCCTGCCACGAAATCTGCGCGTCGAGGTTCACAAAGCCACGAAACCTGCAAACGAGCCACATGTCCAAAAGTCACGATTCATTGCACCTGTCTCGAAATCAGAGCGCTGACCATGTCCAAAGTACTGCGCGCGCCACGAAAAATTTGCATTTTGAAGTAAAACCGCTCCGACCCCTTGCGCCTGTCACGAAAAGTCGACTTTAGACCACCAAAACACGAGGTTTCCCTTGCACCTGCCATGAAAAGTGACCACCATGTGCGAAAATGCGCACAGCACCGCAACGAGAGCGCAGTCGTTAGAAGCAGCTGCCGCGGACGCCCAGATTCTGCGAGCCTGCGCAGTCGGAACACACGTTGACGATTTCGAGAGGCATGAATGTACTGTAAATAGCGGCGAATTAGCCGGGCACGCCTGCGCGGCTTCTGCAGCCTGTAACGATGTATCAATATTTTGTTGACTCGCTTAACATTCACCTGGACATCTCAGCAAGAGGCGAGTGACCGCCAAGAGGAGCAGGCAGACAATGCCAAGGCAAGAGGAAATAAACTACGTACAAATAATTGCTAAACACTGGAGCAAAAAAAATCGCAATAGCAATGCAAAACGCAGCCGCCGTATTCTTGCAGGCGCCAACGCTCACCATGGAAATACAATGTCAGTGACATCTCAACGTTACTCTATTCTATATGTGTGTCATCTCAAAAAAATAGTGGGTCTGGAAAGAACTATGGCTGCACTTGTCCTAAGAATTCCATTTGGGGTCCAAGATCACCATCCATTCCTTTGCCTGTCATTGCCCCTGGCCAGTCATTCATCGAGACCTGGCAAGATCTGCGAGACTGCCTTCGCAGCTTTGATTCACAGGGCGTTGCTTGCAATTGCGCTAAACGGGGGAACTCACGGCTGATGTTTGTGGCCGCTTTTGCTTTCCTGCAGATCAACATGGCCCCTGTTTGGGAGTCCATTTTCAGGGTCCAGGTGTGTGTGTGTGCCCCTTGTAGTCACAGGGATCCTCTTGGATTGTTTTGTTTTTGTTTTCCTTTTACAGAGCAGGGGGGCACAGGAGGCCCATAGAGCTGTGCCCAACGAGGCTCTCTATAGTGTCCTCAGGATATGCAGCCTGCTCAGCTGCACGTACCTGCTGATTGACCTTTTGAACAAGCTTTGACTCCAATTTCCAGTAAAGTGCTAATGAGCTTGGCAGACAACTACGTACGACGTCATCTCGACCTGTTCGTCGCTTTCGGTCTTGAGCTTTTGGCCCCACTTCCTCTTGAAGACCCCAGGATCCGATGGTTCTTACTTGTACTCTTAGGAAATGGTACCCTAGGCCGGCGTGTGGCACCGCTGTCAGTTCCGTATGCATATCTATAAGTGTGTCTCTCCCAGTGAGAGCCCGGGATGAGCCCGGATACAGAGCAGCTCGCAGCGAGCGTAAGAGGCTTATGCCAAAGTTATTTGCCAAGATTTGTCGGATTATTGAATTCCAAGATGGCCCATGCCTTTACGTGACCGCAGCGGTCTAAGCAGCCAGCCATCTTGGCACGGCGCACGTGGCCGTAGCGGCCAAAGCGTTTAGGGTCCATTGGGACCCGTCGCTATCTCAGGTGCACGTACTTGCGCAACAAGGTTTGCCTAGGTTTTCTAATGAGGTTCGGGCTCATTGGCTTTCGTCCCCTCCATTTGTTTCCCTTTTCGTCCTTTTCCCCCTTCACACACTTTGCGTGTTTTGTCATCTCATCCTTTCTTTTGTTTGCGCACACATCGGTCCTGGCCTTACTTGGAGGATCAGCCTGGTTAGTAAATGTTTATGCTAAGTAGTAAATACTTAGCTCACTTAATAAGTACTTAATGAACTTACTATAAGTCACTTACTGCAGTTAAATGTTGCCTACTTAGTGCACTTATATAAGTTAATTATCTAACTTACACTAAGTGCCCTAACTGGATCTAACCTACTTATGGCTAAGTGCGCTAAGTGCAATAAGTGCATTACGGGTTCATGGTTTTTTAAGCATGTATGCTATATTTGTAGCATGCTCACCTCCAAAAAAGGTGAGAAAAAATTTGGAACGCATGGCGGTACAAGAAATTTGTGTGTATACGCGCACAGCTCCTTCCCGCTGTGCACGGTGGCGCCCCCAATCAAACCGACCGGCGCCTCCCATTTATCAAGGTGGCCTGCGAGCATTATGCCCTGCAAAGCTTTCCAGCGAGCTAAGAGCCCCGCGTGGAATGGAACGCTGTATCCATCAACTTCAATTAAGAAAATGCATATATGGCGCGCGCTGAGAAGGCCAAGCATCCCAAAGCGCTGCCCTCGATTGATGTTTGATGCTGCCGAATGCGGCCATATAAGGACTCTGTGTTCTTCATCATTGAGGCTTCTCCAAACCTGCGCATGAATTTGTAGACGGACAGCACGAAAAATGCGTGAGCTGCATCTCCACTTTGGGACACCTGGGCCACTGTTGCAACCAGCCTAGCAGAACGACTTAAGGCGTGGACAGCGGCTTGCCATCGTGTTGCCTCACTTGGTGCATCAACTGCAGCACGGCGCATGCGCCTGAATCCGATACCTGCAAGCAAAGAAAATTCATGGATATGTGGCGTGGCTTGCTCTCCCACATATGTATACCACCATGCAGGGGTCTTCTTGCTGGCGCGTTTCCATGGAAGCAGTGTCAAAAGCTCGCTGGCAGCAGCGCCTTTTTTTTGCAGATCCTGCAGGAGTGGTTGTCAAAACTGGACCATTGTGTTTGATACATGGCTTATGTACCAAGGTCTCTCAACGGGCTCGGCCCAAGAATCTGTCAGCCATTCATGTCAGGGAACCTTCAAAGTTGCTGCCATATCTGCGCCCGCTTGGGAATCACATTCTTCCTTGACACCACGCATTGCCAAGGTTGGAGCTTCGTTGATATCCAGCTTGGGCTCTGGATCGACCTTTGCCGTTTCAGCGAAGTCATCGCTCCACTGTGAGCCTGCAGAATTCGCGGTTGTGAGGTGACCTGTTTTCGGCCGTTTGGCGCACTTTGAGTCTTCCTCATCAAGACGGGGATCCTCAAGGCTATCACGGATTTGTGTCAGAACTTTCTCGACCCTGGCCAAATTCCGAGTGGCTATGTTGACTTCTATTTTCACCTCGATAAGGATACTCCATGCTTCAGCCAGCAGGTCCCGGCTCATGGCTGCGAAATACCGTTTTGTGGCTTGAACAACTCGAGGCTTCGAGCCCACATAGACGCACCTGCAGGCTGCATGCGCTCCATGATTGCAATGCATTTTGTTAACTTCCAGCTAGATCAGCCTGGCTATATAAAGCTTCAGCCTGCAGGGCATACACTCCCTCAGTCTCCAGCCTTGCAAGAGTAATCTGAGATCAAATGCCAAGCCCAAACTTGAAGCGCGCGAGCATGTGCCCTGCAACAGGAAGCAGAACAATTTTGTATTCAGTTGCAGTCAATCCTGCTTTTGGGCAAACAGTGTTGCAAACAAGTCAGGCGCACGCAGGTCTTCAGATTTTTTCCAGTAGGTGATTGGAGCAACTGTTTGGCTCAGGTGGCCAGCAACCTCTTTGATGTAGCCAAAGAAGTGCTTCCACAAATTACATTCCGGTAGCCAGAATTGGTCCCATGTTTATGGGACCCACCAACTAGATTCCATAGATTCAAGCCAAAATCAGAGGCTCACTAAGTCAGTGTCCTCCTTGAAGATTCCATGGCCACCAGCCAAGCCCTCACTTCATCCACCGCCGCATTAGCCAGGACTCTTATTGCAAACCAGAAGCGTCCACATGATGACACCTTAGCAGCAATCCGTGGGACGAAGCCAAGAAAAAATAGGACGCGGCCAATTCAAACAATGAAAAACAGTTCACACAAACCAAGTTTACAAACCAAGCCAAAGTGCCCACTCGACGCTCCCTGGGGAGGTTTGCCGGAAGTCTACGTTCCACCTGAGGTGTGGGGGCATCGCCGGACAGCGCGCGAAGTCCCGCAAACTCCACGTCGGTGTTGGCCGTGGGGTGTAATGCCAAACGCCTTGCTGCTCTAGGTGGAGGTTCTTGTTCCTTGGTACACATCCAATGCAAGAGGAAGACATCTGATGGCTACATAAAGTTATAGAAAATGAAAACAAGTAACACTCGTGCATGCGACATCACTTTGGGCAATTCAAGTTTGAAGCCAAGAAGCTTCTGCGTCTTGCGGAAAAACCATACCCTGCCAGTTTTGTCATAACAAATCCACTCGGCAGTGCGCCCAGGGTCAGGCAGATGCTGGTATTTGCAAACCATCCATTTTAACCTCATCGGGGCAGCGGACTGCGGAGTATGAAGGGGCTGCATCGGAGCAACGGGCTGCAGGATGCAACCCGAAAAACCAGCAGCAGTTTATGTTTGTATCACAATGTCTTGCAGTTAGGTAGGTAGGTGGTAAGTACAGGTATGTAAAGAGTTCAAGGTAGGTAAATCTTTCTAGATCTAAGCTTCTTTCTATTCATGGATATGCTGAAGCTTGAATTTGACATTTATTGAACATAGATATCTGATGTCTCTGCCATCGGTGTGTTGCCGGCCAAGGAAGCCTGGAAATTTTGAGCCAGACAAGGCACCAAAGATCAGTGTCAAGTAAAGTCAAGTTGAGAGAGACATGCTGGCACCATGTTGGCAAAGAATCTAGTCGAGGCTTCTGCATACATACTTGCACCTGCAGGCTGCATGGCTATACTAGCTTCAGCGGAGTACACTCCCTCAGTCTCCAGCCTTGTGACATTGAAGCGCGCGAGCGTATGCCCTGCAACGCTCACCTGTGCGAGCACAGCCGCGCACAAGCGCATGATTTCTACAAAACAAATGCCCATCTAAAGTCTTGAAGCCCAGAGCATAGATAACACATTCACAGAACTATACAGAAACAAAGAAATTTTTGCCTGGAGTGGTAATGGACAGGCTCTGCATTGTCTAAGTTATCAGGCACTGGTGTGCACAGCTGCTTGCAGAAGTGTTTCAAACTTAGTTGAATGCATCATCCAATGTGTGTACGATCACACATCAGGAAAATCATCCCACGCGTTTTTGCGCAGGATAAATCTGGGACCATCCAAATTAGTGACAGGCTCCTGCTCAGAAGTAGGGTTCGAGTGCGCCAGTTTCCTCTTCTTCCCGGGGATAAATGCAGGCGGCGCCAATCACAGGCATAACTTCACAGCTGGTGGTAACTTTTGCGCCACCGCTGGGTACCGCCATGTCTACAGGAGTTACATTGGAAGAAGCCTGCAAGGCCCTTTTCTCACGGTTCAGCTTCTGTTTGCTAATCTCAGCATGGAGCAATTCCAGAGCCTTCTTGATGGACTTCTGCAGCCTCTTGGCTTGTGGCCAGGCCTCATCTAAGCAATGTAAATTGAAGACAAACGTACGCAAACCAACAAAAACTGTGCTTGCCAAAGCAGACCTCATCAAGACATATAATTTAAGCCCACTGCCGAGTCTTCCAAACGTTTGACTGCACTCTCCAACTTTGAAAGGGGCCACGCAGAAGGCCGAGCCCTTTGCGTTCTAAGTACGGTCTGCGCAGTGCACATGAGTCGCATCGGCATGGCTTGAACTGTCACATAATGAGCCCAGCTGTGAAAAGACCGGTGGACATGTTCAAATACAATGGGGCAGCGATGGATGGATGAACGATGCAGGCTTGAACAGGTCACCCAGGTTGAGACGATATATGATTATACAAAGCACGAAGCTGGATAATTTAGGCGAACCCTCAAGATTCTTGCAACATCATACAAGGTATTCATTTTCTTTCATTCTGAGTAGAAGCTCTGAGGGGCCACGAGGATGCCTTTTTCCTCCTGTTTATATACAAGGCCACCTTTCAGACAAGAAGTGTCCACAAACCTCTGCACATCGGATTCCCGAAAGCGGTTTGGGCTGACTCTATCAAAACAAGTCACCAAAGTCAAATCATTGAGGCCATACCTGACATGGGCATCAACTCTACCGACCACAGCAGGGTCTGTGACCATCACGATGTCACCCACTGCGCATCGATGCGCCATGTCACGAACCAGAACCGGTGAAGTGTTCCATGGAACCTTCACAATGTGGAAATGTTCCATGAATGACCTGGTGAATGCATCGCCTGCAGGCTTGAAAGCATCCTCGGCCATTTCCCTGAGGTCGCGCCAATGGGTCAAAGTGACCTCTCTCAATAATGCTTTCTCCATGCCTTTTGCTCCGCTGTGCTGTTGGTCAGCCCACCTGGAAAGCAGATATATATGGGTGATTCGATTACACATCTCTCGACATCAGACATAGGATTTTGTTTACATGTTCACCTGGCCTCTTCAAAATCTTGTGGCGTCTTTCGTGGACAAAACATGTCCAAAGCGCTCCACGTCGTTGAAGCTGCATAGCCAAATGCATTGCCAGGTGGTGCTTCGGAAGCACGTGTTGGTCACCGTGACATGCCTGCAGAGCCGGCGCACAAGGCATAAACATGTGACCTTGACTGAGCAAACATCATACATAGACCCCAAGGCCAAGTGATATGTTGTTGCAAGAACATGTTACGCAGCAACGGGCCTTGAAATATTTCAAGTGGGCTTCGATCTTGCTCTTCAATTCTGCTGGAGTGATGGCCCCCACAACTGCAGGCTTCAAGGCATCCAGGACGTCGCAACAGAGATAGTAGCTGTTGATGGCCAGCTGCAATTCATGAGGGGGGTCTCGGATCATGTTTTGTAAGTATGACCGGAGTACTGGGTAAATTGCCAGAGCATCCGAGCTGCTGCATTTAAACTCTGAATCCGTTCCTTTTTGCTTTTGGAACACCACCCTTGCAGAGCAGGATTTGCCCCCGTGAATTTTAGGCCAAACGAAAGCTGTAGAGAACTCATGTAAAGCAACTTGCCTGAATCCGTTGCTCTGCAGGCAATTCATGAGAAGGCCTGTTTCTCTGTGCCATATTCCTGCCACTAGGTACACGTGCATACTGTCATAACAAGCCACTGAGACTGGCCTGAGGTGTTCTCTTAGAGGAATGTCCAGCAGCGCCCCATCTGGGCAATAATTCCATCCTAGCCGCGCCTCTTCATCGGCGAATTTCTTCTTGCTGAGTCCGGGCAAAGCTGCTTGATGCTGCAAGTGGTCAACGATAGCCCAGACGCTCTGGTCGGTCGACAGCGTGAAATTGTCACTGTTGTGTTCCGTATGCAGCACATACCTTGGAGGCAAGGGAGATGGAGCCAGCCGTTTGTGGCAAGTGGTCTGGCACATCATACAGAGCATACGCCCCGATGCCCCCTTGCACTCAAAGGCCTGCTTCAGCGCCGACTCATCTGCCAAGACGCCGCACAGTTCAAAACAGCAAAATTGAGGCTCGCCGCCCACCTGAAGAGAAATTCCCTTGCCCATGTGGCCACCGTCTTGGGAAAAAAAGCTTTATGCACTCACCAAACAACAAAGACATTCCACCTCGAATTTTGTTCACCGTTTCAGTTCTCACTGCCGTTAAGACTGTCCAGGCATGTTCCTGGGTGAGCTGCAAGCCGCCGTACTGCTTGGTTTGTAACTTTTAATTGATTTCAGGAGACACCTCGTCCATATAGAGGATCAATTGCCACTTGGAAGCCATGCTTTTGGGCTTGTTTCGCTGCGCTGTGTCAAGCAAACTTTGCATCCGTGGAAAGTTTCTGCTGCTGTGATATAAAAAAGCCGCAGGATTGCAGTATGGTAAGCTCACAACCTGGCCATCCTCCAAAGGGAGATCAAAATGACGGAGCAGCTTGCCATATGGTGTTTCCAGGTCCACGGCAGCGTCTCGCCGACGCTTGACCGTGCTCTTGGACGCTGCAGTTGGAACCTTGCCGGTTTCAGCAACTGCCTGCAGCACCTCAGCTATGCCAGCCTGGCTGATAAAGCTTCTGTTGCCAAGGCGACTGAGATCCAACGCCATGGCCAACCTATATAGGGGCGAGCAAGCCCGCTCCCTAGGCGCAGCGAGAAAAGCTCAGCGTGCGCAAACTCTATGTACGAGAAAAAACACAAGTTTGGACGGCATGACTATACGTACATGTGCTGCAGGGCAATGTATGGTGACACCTGCAACCATATGTGCAAAACAACTGTATATACATGAAACCAAAGAGATGTCGCATACAGGTCTAAACATCACAAGATTTAAACACGACAGCGGAGTGATGGCAATCATTACATGCATGGCAGTTGCGGGATCTATTGGTACAAAGCCTCAACTCATCTCGGCTCGAGGCAGGACAGTTGGAGGCCGACGAAAGGATGGTGAACATCAAGAACTTTACAGAGCAAACAGCAGCAGGCAATGCAAAACTCTTTTTCTCCCCATGAACCGAAATGACTTTGCGCCGCGGTGAAGCGACCAAAGTACAGCCCTGCGCAGGGCTCCCCCTAATCCTGTTCGGACAAATGGGTCACGAGCCGTTTCCAGGCAACGTGAGGATCAACTGCTTTCCAACTGAAAGCCTTGTCATTCCTCTCACCACTTTTGCGCAAACGGTAGTTGGAGCTCTGTGGGCAAACATAGATGATATGACCACGTGCGTGGATCGGCTCTTGTGCCTTCGTGCCCGGACATTTCAGGCGCAAGGATCCTGCTTTGGCTTTAGCAGCAGCTTTCCCCTTTGGTTTTGCTCCACTCTTCACCTTTGCCTTTGCCTTCGCTTTAGGCTTGCTCTTGCCGGACGGAGCTCCAGCTTTCGGAATGGGTGGTGCCGTAGTGCTAGGCTTTGGCAACTCCAACAGCGCAGCTTCTGACTTCTTTTGCTCTGCAACCTGGCTGGGTTGATCCTGAGCAGCTTCCTGTTGCTGAACTGGTGAAGCTTCAGGTTTGACGGTAGCAGCAGGCTCTGCAGTCCGATCCATGATGGCCGGAGCTTCTGTCAGCGGCTTCGGCTTCTCAGGCTGGTGTGGGTCAGCGGCCGGTTGGCCATCCTCGAGCATCTTCCTTTTCTTGTTCCACTGGAGTACTGCATTTTGGGCGTTTTGGAATCCTGCAGACTGGAAGTTCATCATGTTGGCCATCATCATAGCAAGGGGCTCCCAGCCCATGGCCTGTGGAGGCACATTGGCACCCTGGGGTGCAGTGTGGGCACTGTTTGAGGCGCTGGCACCACCTTTGCTTTTCCGCAGCTTAACACTTTTGGTCATCACAGTGGCCTCGTCCAAGTCATGAGGAAGCTCGTCCCCATAGGCCTCCTTGAACCAGGGCAAGTCCTGTGGGTGGATGGGGAAACTCACCCTATGGCTGCTGACCAAGACTGGTCGTTTCTGAAGCGAGTGCTTCAACCGTCTCTTGATCGCCACGGATGCGGCTTCATCCTCAACCTGCAGCCCGGCCGCCTGAGCGGCTTGGAGGATTTTGCCCCAGGTCTGTTCTTTGGGCAAGTGGAGCCCGACCTTCTGCAGCCTGCTCACAATGCCTGCCGGGCGATGTGCGCAGCCAGGATGCTGTCTACAGTGCCACCATATGACCAAAACAACATATCTTATCTAAACAAAACAATTTCTCAAGACACGCAGGCCCAAGCGCAGTCGAGCTTGATGGTGAGGTCCTCGCGAGGGTTGGACAGGATCTGCACATCTTTGGCACTGAAGTAGTGCGCAAAAGTGTTGATCACCTGAGTCTCACGTTTCGGTGAATTTTTGGATCCTGATGAGGAGAGCAACACATCGCTGGCCCACTTGCTCAGCTCTTTCTTCTGCTCTGCTGTCCATGGTCCTCTTGAGACCAGCTCTGTGAAGGCCGTGGCGCCAGCAGGATCGCAGAACAAGTTGTCCCTAGACAGGATCTGACGGACATGGTGGCTCATCAGCGTCTGCAAGCCTGCAACATCTAGAACCTTCTTTTGATTTTCAAAGAAATCATGAAGGCCCTGGACTTCCTCGAGGAATGCTTGCCATCGCTCCGACATGGTGGCAGGTGAGGGGGCTTTCACAGATGCAGTGGACCAGTCATAATCTAAGCCAATGTGGTTTCATGATTCCTTGCGTTGTTGTAGCTGTGGAAAACATGTTGCTGCTATTCACATGTGCAGGCTGAAGGAGCCACACACATCAAGGCAATCTATCCTGGAAACATGCAGGGCTTTGCTCGCTGTTTGCGCCGAAGTTGGGTTGCACTCGCCGGTGCTTGAGAATGCTGAGGTGTGTGCGATTTTGTCTTCTTCGCGCGCATGTGTTGCCCTATAGTATTTACAACGCAGCCCAACAACTTCGAACGCTACCCTGAAGCTACGCTGCCCTGTACGCATGGCCTTGTTCACTCAACATTCATGATGAATGTTCTGTTGCTGCAGCTTCATCTGCAGGAGCCGCCTCAGCTTCATGATGCTCAGCATGGTCGTCACCCTCAGCATGGTGGTCATCACCAGCCAGCGCCTCTATATCTCTCTCGGCTCTCCTCTTCGCCCTGGGCTTGGCCCTTTTCTTGGGGGATCCAGGCTGGTGATCTGTAGATCGTTTCAAGGCTGTAAGCACAGCCTTAACAGCTTCTGCACTGAGTTCAATCCAAAAAGGGCCTTTCAAGGCAAAGGTGGCTTTGACCATCACCCCAGCGATGGTGATGTTAACACATCCTCCGGGCACGAAGATGGCATCACCATCAAGGGCTGGGCGGCACTTGCAGGCAGCTGCATCCTGCCCAGCGGCTGATATGGCTTGTAGCTGTACTTCATGGAAAGCTTGGTCGCAGGCAGCCTTTCTGGCTCGCTCTGTGCGCAGCCAAAATCTTTTCTTGGTGACCCTGACTCGCTCACGGTTCTTGTGTCTGTTTTGGCCACGGCCAGTCACCAGCTTGGTCAACACAGGGTCGTGTTTGTCAAGCTTAAAGTAGCTTTGGTTTTGCGCAACCTTGGTTGAGGGATACCACACAATCTTCCCAACCATGATCTGAGCAACTTCCTTGACTGAGACCACATTTCCTTCATCACCAGATGCACTGGCACTTCCTTCATCGCCCGACATGGCCCAATGGAGATTGCAGCACTGCAGTCTAAGGGCAGCGCCAAAGGGCAATACCTAGGTTGTTTGGGCCTATATGCACATTAAGCCCGGGATAACGGCATGCGAGCAATGCCCTGCAATGCCACCGCATGCGAGCAAAGCCCTGCACACGCCCACAACTTGACCAAAAGCATATTGTAAAAGCATGCTGAATTCCCACACATGTCGGGAGCACAGCCATGCCTTGGGCCTGGAGCTCAACGTAGATCTCAATGTAAAGTCCTGGAGGGGCAGGTGTTGGGGCATGCTGTACCGAGGCTCAAAGACATGGGTGGAGGTCATGTTTGAGGTCATGATGATTGAATTGTATAGTCATGGTAGTGGCAAGTGACAACATGTCAGGGCCTATGAACATGATAATCCTGACGCGTATTGTGAATGGTTTTGATAATAAACAAATTTAAGATCATCATCTATGGTTTCGACCAAAATGTGAATGCACAAAACCTGATGATGCAAAGTTGTGGATCCACAAACTTTGGTGATCCCACAATGTGGATCCACAAAACTGTCCTATAGTGATATCATAACTTTTTGTGGACGCACAAATCTCCATGGTACCGTTTTGTGGATCCACAATTGTGCATCATCAGTTTTTGCGCGTCCACAAAAGTGCAAATTTCAACCGTGAATCTTTCGACCCGTTCCGAAAAAAAATAAGGGGAAACGCTGCCCAATTTTTCCCAGACCCTTTTGAATTATGAGCGTCGAAAATTGCAAAACCAGAAATTCCAAGATTGGCAAACCTTGAAAATCAAGCCACAGGTTCATTTTTTTCAACCTCTCAATCTCTGATTTTTCAAGTCCATTATGATTCTCAATCTCTGATTCTGTACTTAGAGCATTTGCGGATACACTTGTTGGAAGCGTACTTCAACATGGAAAACCATTCGTAGTTACCTTCTGAAAACACACAAAACACTGGTACGCACGCACCCCTTCCCCAACTTCGCCGTTGGACCCACGCCTTGTTTGTTTTTCACTCACGCCGCTGTTGTCAGGCGGAGGATGGAAAGGATAGTACGCCGACCCTTTTGCATACAATCATCAGAGTTGACATTTCGTGCAAACTATAGAGTAATAACAAGGAGTTCGGATGTCACACCAATATCATAAGGGTCACTACCTTCATCCAGCTGGGCTCGAGGCAATGGCAGTGAGGCCAACCAGATGTCACAAAACTTACAAGTAACCAAGTAGCATGAAAATTAATGTCTGGAACACATTATGGCCTCACACAAAATGAATGTGAATCTGGAACCGATTCAGATGTAGTAAACTATGGAGACACTTTTGCGGTCTGTTTCAACCATGAAAGCCATCATAATGAATATTGAGCATGAGGCAAAACCCATGTAGTATATAAGATCGACAAGGCTTCCAGAAACACATGCCCAGTACATTCCGGGTGGGGTGGTGCGGCAAATGCCTTTGAACACAACAAAAAGTTCAACATATAAAAACTGTGTGTATACATGTTCGTATAAGTATGAACACATATGTTCATATACAAATAGATAAATATATAGGTAAATCCATCTCAACATATGCAACTCTGCCGCACACACACCACGCTTGAAATTCGCATCGGTGAAACGGTTGTGACCGGCGCTGCCCATGCACTGGAAACAACAATGCCCTAGATTTGATATGTTTCAAGTTGCCTTTCATTATAATATGCCCTTGGTAAAAGTGGTTCATGAGTTATAAGTGCCCATTGCCACTCATCCCATGGCATCTGGGCAGCCTGGATGACTGATGCCCTCCTAGTCTGCATGACTGCGCGGGGTGATAGGTACAGTTTCAATCAATTTTAAAACAAAAACATCAATAACATGAAGTATGAAGTGACTAGCTCCGGAACTCATGACATGTCATGTCATGATCCATACATTAGCCATTAGAATACACATACAGCAAAACCACAACCATGGCATTAAGAATATTCCTGATTACTGTTGCTTTATTAATTTCATCAGTCATCCTCCTGGTTGCCCAGACTTGTCTCAAGAGAGCGGGCTAGTGAGCCCATGATCTGCAGCGCCGCGTCGAGCCGGTCGACTTGCGCCTCGCGCTGCCACTTGTTCTCCTGCTGGCGCTGATACTTGGCTCCACCGCGCCGCCTGTTCGAGGCGTCCCGGACCCTCTTGGTCCTTAGCAGGACGCAAAGTGATGACATGAACGCACAGCATGGACAAACAAGTGATTGAACCCTTACACATCATATCTAGGTTCCAAAAGTAAATGGGATGTGAGAAGCATCTACAAAGCTGATTGGAAAACATACAAAACATTCTGTGGATGGATGGCTTTCAAGGTTTGTGATTTATAGTTATACCAGGTGGCTCTGAAATGGTTTGATGGCTTTACCGCGAGCTATGCCGCGCGGTAAATGGGACTGCGAGCCACGCCCTGCAAGTCCCAACGCCCATCCATTGCTCGCCCACATATGTATACCACCATGCAGGGGTCTTCTCGCTGGTGCGTTTCCATGGAAGCACTGTAATGTATGGCAATGTTGGCAATGGTGGGAAACCATTGAAGACGGTTATATCAATATAGTGTTCAATTAATAGATATTATTCATGGTATCCATGGACAACCTTCTTGACCAATTGATTAGTGTCTAAACAATACCGACAATGCTGCTAAGGTTATAGGACAAGGTGCTGCTCCGTCGGCTGCATCTCCCAGCTCTGGTGGGCTGTGATGTGCATGTCGCCCTTCTCCCATGTTTGCGTCCATGGGTCTTGTGCTCGGTCCTGCAGGGAAGAGAATTGGACTTTAATAAGGAAGGGTTCAGCGTAGGGGCATACATAGGGGCATAACAACCTTAACAAGCATTAATTGTGTCGCCAAGAAACGCCAGCCATTGATCCGACTGATCATCCCACTTCTCCCACTTCTTGTCGGACCATGCAGTGTCATCATGCCACTTCTGGACCACATTGTTCCTGGAGGCTGTGGATATGCGATCGATGAGGTTGTATGAGTCGAAAGGGGGAATACATGAGGTTTATAGATCAGTGAGCCAGTTCAAAGCACATCCCCAAAAACAAAATCGAACACATGTGAGTCTTGAGAATATATAGAAACATAATTGCAGTTAAGAATCGTCTCCCAAGGCTTCGGCTGCGCATCCTGCGTCTTTGCCAGCGCCACTGCATTCCAGTCATCTCGCTCGTCCCATTGCGAGCCACGCCACGAGCTGCTGGCATTGCTGGCGGCATTGCTGGCCGCGCTGGCTGCCGCCGCATGATTCTTCCATGCTGCCTTTGGGCCACCTCCCCATGCTTTGGTGGCCCAATCATCCTTCTGCGTGGGCTTCTTCTCCTTCTGCAGCGTGGGCTTCTTCTGCTCGATCGGCATCGGCTTGGGGGCTGGCTTCTTTTTCACCGATGTCGATGTCTTGCCAGCCTCAGCCTTCTTGCCATAGTGCTCCCGCTCGGGCCGCCAGTACCTGTCATCTCCTGCGCGTGGTACTGGCAGCCCTCCATCATCTGCAGGCGGCGGCGCTGGTGGAAATGCCTCTGCCTCCTTTGGAGGAGGCACTGCCGGCGGCGGTGGCGGCGGCGGCGGTACCGCAGCCGGCTTGCCTTCAGCAGCCGGCAAGCCAGAGGCTGCTGCAGCCGGCTCGCCTTCTGCTGCCTTGCCTTCGGCTTCAGCCGGCTCTGCATCAGCTCCAGGCTTCGGCTCGAGGAGCTTGATGAGGTCGCCGGGCTTGTAGCCTGTATACGGGGCAGGGCACATGCTCGCCCTGTCTATAGACATGTGTGCGGGGCAGGGCACATGCTCGCCCTGTAGACATGTGTGGCAGGGCAAACTATCCCTTTTTCTATCTATTCACATTTATTTCTCTATCCATTTATATCGCATAATATGTTGCTTTATTTACCTCCTGCTTATCGATTCAACCTTTCGCTGCCCTCTCGCCTTCCTGCTTGTCCTCCTGCTTGTCGGCCTCCTGCAGCTTGTCGGATCCTGCTGCTTCGGCCACTGGCTGCAGCGGAAGGCCTGCCAGTGTGTTGGCCACCGACCCCTTGATCGTCACTTCCGTCACCATGGCCATGCGCCGAAGCGCTTGAAGCGCTTGGACGCACTAATATTGCGCTTTGGACTGTGAAAATGCGTTTAGACTCTGTGTAGTTGGCATGGATACATGTTTATCGTGATACAGAGCAGGTTTGGTCGTCATTCAATGGGTCTGAATTGAATTATGTTGAAGAAACAAATTTGCGTGAGGGTGGGCATCCCTCGTGTTGAAAATTATTAACATGTGTTGAGGGTGGGCGGCCCTCGATTGCATAGTCCATATAAATGCTACAAAGATTGTGGATACATGAAGGTTATGACAGTCTTTATAGGCGGGCTAAATACCAATAGTTGTGACAGTATAAAGAAACTCTTGTATCCATGCTGGGCTATATATAGATCCATACAATAAATGGGCATGTGGGGCATGATGTGCATGCATCCGACTTGCAGCACGAAAATCCGTCTGAAGCCAGAAGAAGCCAGCGCAGGTGAGCAAGCGTTTATTTCACCCAGATCCATTTTATGCAACCTCGCGCTTAGATTCAACTACATAGTAAATATATCACCAAAGACCTGAGATACCCAGCAGATCCCAGCAGCGTGTCCTGGCGCGTCGACTCCGTGAAGTTTCGTAGAGAAGCAGCCTGCAAAGCGAAGCGTATACTATTGTTGAGGCCACGATTCAAATTGATGTTTCATGAACTATACCGCGAGCACAGCCCGCAGGTATATGGACTGCGAGCCAAGCCCTGCGTGTCCAATTTCTACCAGCTTATGTAATTGACCAAAGTGCAATGTGGAAAGAACAGACTGTTCAGTAAGTATAGGGCCTACCACGCGCCTCCCGACATGCACTTCTCAGAATGTGAGGCATGTGTGCAACCGGGTGCAAAAGAACAAAAAATATATATATATATATATAGTGTCATGAATGGCAAACCAATGATAGATAGTAAATGCCTATAGGTGGCCATCATGCAGTCATGTTACGATACAGATCTGAAGCTGCACTTATAACTTCCTGATGCGCCTCACGGAGGATAGACGCCAGCACGCCTGCAAGTATGGACACATGGAACAGTGTATAATGGCAACTGCCACTCACAGAAAGTTGAAACATGTATATGCAAAACAACATTCGAGATATGACAGCCAAAGACGACAATACACCTTTGAGTTGCAAGCATCCAGCATTGGCCCACCGCCATTTCACGAATTGAACATGTCTGCTTGGCCTCGAAGATATAGACATGGTTGAAGCGCTCCCTGGATCAGGTTGGCCCATGCATGTTAAACAACACAGCCCCAAAAAGAACGCAGGTTCACAACCACTGTTTTCAAGCATTATTTCTACGCATATTTCCTTTGGCAGTCGGTCTCATCGGCTCTTGGCTTGACAACGGCTTATCAACCTATACCAAGTCTAGAATTAAATGTTTCTGGGGCGCAAGCCGACTGTGCGGGCTCTATGCTTCTGTCCCAGAGCAGGCAAACACGTGGGTCTCTCTATCCCTCTCTAGTTATTTATATATACCAGACTTCACGCAAGGAAACATTCAAACAAAGAAACAAACAGGAAAGAAACTACTTTTTTTGAACCCTCCAGCTAAAGACCCAACTCGCTACATTCAAAAAGCATTTACTCACCATCATCGGATTCATCCCCCGGTTGCGTTCGTGTGATCTGGCTGTGCAAATCGAGATAATCCTGCAGGTTGCCTTTGCTGTCGAAGCTCTTGCAGAGGCCAAACGCGATCGCAACGCCAGTCTTCATCTTGCAGGTGAAGCGATTCTTGATCTTCAACTTCTTGGTTTCCCCCATGAGCTCATCAGTAAACAGCAAATCCTGCGTGTCCAGACATCTTGCACATAATGGGGGATACGCTTGCATGCCACATGACTCAGATATATGTCTGAAACCAGCTAGCGCACAGCAAACAATAACTATATGGTCCTGTGGCTTCAATGCAGCATCAGTCTTGGTAGCAATGATCTGAAGCTTGCATTGCTTGGACTTCTGCAGCTCCTCACACACAACCGGGCGCATGTGATGCTGCACGTGCCACACTTTCAAAGTCCCCATGTCAGTCGACCACTTGAACTTACCCAAAAATCTGCCCGACACAGCCGAGTAGAGCTGGAAGAGCATCAGCTTCTTCTCCCAGGCAGTGTCGACATGGAGATTAACGACCTTGCTGAAACAGAAGCGTGCTCAACACAACACTATACGGGGGCTGAAAGCATCAAACATTTTTGCAACCTCCCAAACAAAAGGGGAGCTATGTATGTGCATGCAAGTGACCATGCTTCCCGCAGACATAACTTTCACAATCATGTCCATTGACCCACGGCGTTCGAAAACGAACCTGCTTTTGTCAGCCGTGTTCTCTTTCACCTTGAATGGATAGCATGCTCCGTTCTGGGTGATGTAAATGACAGCGAAATCGTTTTGTTCGATACGTTGGCGCTGTTTTGGCGGCAAGGGTCTCCACTGTGGATGGCTATCTATTGGAAATGGTTCATCTGCATGGGCCGTTCCCGCTGGCACGATCATGTACTCGTAGCTGAGGTCAGCCATTGCAAGAAAACTGTGCAGGAAGGCGCAGGGGTATATATACTTAAGAAGAAACACTGCGAGCAAGGCCGCGCAGTGTCAAGATGCGCGAGCTAAGCCCTGCGCATCTGCGTAAAGGCAACTACAATATAGGTGCAAAGAAATGACAATCAATGCAAGATCTGTTTTTTCCTGACGGTGCGTTTCAACGGTATATCTCGCATCCAAAACTCAGCGGATATAGGGATTGAAAAAGCAGCTGACGATGTGCTAAACATAAAAATGTGCCAAGTGAAAAGACACGTCAAATCACTTCATTTCAGGAAAGAATTCATCAGGCCGAGGCCTTCTTCTTTTTTGCAGGCGGGGGTGCAGGATCGGTGAAGGACAGAGGCGCAAAGCGTTTCTCTGTCTTCTCCTTCAAAAGCACTAGCTCTTCACCGCTTTCAATGTCACGAGTGCTCTTGGCACACGGTATGCCTTTGATGTACTGGAGCGACATGTTGGAATCATCTGACTCAGTGGTAGTGGCCAACAGCCAGAAAGGAATGCTGCACCCTGCAGGTGACAGCACGTAGAGACGACACTTCTTCCTGGGCTGCAAGAAGACTTGTATACATATGCGTGACTATATACCCATTCAAACCAAAAAGTACAGCGTTGATAAAACAGATTTGAGTCACCCCTGAACCTTCTCGGCGCACATCAAGTACGAACCACTGGGTGAAGTTTTGCCGTCCGTGGTCATGAGAAGTTCGATCCGATTGGTCAAGGCTGGCAAAACAATCTTGCCCTTGCCGAAGTCTTTGGTCACTATGACGCCCTTGGGCTTGGCCCACAGTGACAAGTCATCAGACTTGGGGTCATTTTGTAACCCTCTTCCCACATACGGATTTGCGCTCGAGCCTTGACATCCGTAGCTGCAAGCACGGAATGCCACAGATCCGGATCTTTCACAGGAACACGAGGCTTGGGCTCACTCTGCTTTTTCCAATCTGAGGAGTTCAACACCTCATCGGCCTGGAGGACGAACTCACCTTGATCACCCTGCATCTTCAATTCAAGGGGGTCATGGCGAGGATTCTCCCACCCTCACCGTCTGATCTCACCAGCAAGTCACCAATGGCAAACTTCTCCATGAGCCTCGCTGCAGTCTTTGCCTTGCCAGCATCGTCGTACTCACGGATCCTGCGTCGTGGCCAAGCTATATAGATATATACCCCATGCAGAACCCTTCTATATATTTGGGAGGTATCTGTTTAGGCTGTCGAAACCCCTCCTTGCAGCAGTGGCTGCAGTTGATGGAACGGCTCTGGCACTTGCTGGTGCTACAGGGATGGGCCAAGGGTTTGGAACCTTCGTTTCTGACGAGGAATTCCAATCATCATGACACAAGTAAGCTGCATGCTCAACGGACTCCACAGGCACGGTCAACTGTGCGGGATCCTTGGGTTTCTTTTGGAGCACGAACATCACACACCGCACCTCAAAGGCGCCAAGGCCTGCAATTTTCTGGAATTCCGTCAGCTTGAACTTCGGCATCTCATTCTTCAATGTCAACAAGTTTTTTTCAAAAACAATGATCTTGGTGAGCATCTGGGCGTTGGAGAGGCTACGCTTGATGTCTCCCACGGAAACCACTCGGTCATTGCAGGTCATCTTAGTTTTCAGCAACGCCTGGCGCCAAAGAACCAAATCCTCATTCTTGCGCTTGGTGTCCAGTGACAGTGCATCCCAGACACTTGCCCCCAATTGGTTTTTCACTGAGCCGAACGCGGCCACGAAGGACTCACTTTTCTTCATCATTGAGGCTTCTCCAAACCTGCTCATGAACTTGTAGACATAAGGCAGCACGTCTGGGTTGGGTGGATGCGACCTTACCCTGGCCTCCCTTTGCCTGTGGTGTGCGGCGTCGTTAGAGATGGTTTCAAGACAGGCAACTTGAGCCAAGAAGGTCCCAAGGATAGATTAGAGATGGCTTCAAGACAGGCAACTTGAGCCAAGAAGGTCCCAAGGATAGACTAGAGATGGTTTCAAGACAGGCTGTTTGGGCCAAGAATTTCCTGATTGTTTCAAGACAGGCAACTTGAGCCAAGAAGGTCCCAGGGATAGACTAGAGATGGTTTCAAGACAGGCAACTTCAGCGAAGAAGGTCCCAAGGATAGACTAGAGATGTTTCAAGACAGGCAACTTGAGCCAAGAAGGTCCCAAAGGCAGACTAGAGATGGTTTCAAGACAGGCAACTTGAGCCAAGAAGGTCCCAAGGATAGACTAGAGATGGTTTCAAGACAGGCAGCTTGAGCCAAGAAGGTCCCAAGGATAGACGAGAGGTGGTTTCAAGACAGGCAACTTGAGCCAAGAAGGTCCCAAGGATAGAGTAGAGATGGTTTCAAGACACTTAGGGTTTAGGGTTTAGGGTCCGCCAACACAGTTGGCGCCCTAGGCAAGTCCCATGCATTACCCTCACTAAATTGTTTTCCTCTTTTCTGTCAGCCACGCCCTGGCCTCCATGCTGGCACGCCCTGGCCTCTATGCCCTGGCCTCCACCCTTGCACGCGCTGGCCTCTATGCCCTGGCCTCCACGCTTGCGCGCCCTAGGCAAGTCCCATGTATTACCACTGGCACGCCCTGGCCTCTATGCCCTGGCCTCCATGCCCTGGCCTCCATGCCCTGGCCTCTATGCCCTGGTCATTCATGTATGTATTGTTTGCTTCTACTTTCTTAAAGGAGCACTGTGTCATTCCTCCTCTTAATCCATGTTCAGTCATCTCAATGATAAAATGCATTCCAAGAATAGTTAGGTAAAGTGATAAAATATGTTGGGTCTAATCCGTAGTAGTTCAAACACATATCCCTAACATTTTCAAAAACACCATTCAGTAAATATACATCAGTCATCAAATACAAATCATGATATTCACCAAGGTTTTTAATTTTAAAATGTTTCCATACAATATTTGTTCTGGTGTAGTCTTTGTCATTTATGTCTTCTTCATATAATTTACTGTAAAAAATTCTTTCTTTGGTAGTTCTGTTTCATCGAATTTCTCCCATGAGTTCATGTAGTCATAGGGATATACACTCTTATCAGTCAGCAATTCAAGTCAGTTTTAGATTTGATATACGGGTTGGTGCTTGTATATCTGAAACGAGTTTCCCAATCTTTAGTCTTTTGATTTCCTTCATATTTGTTTAATCTAACTAACTTATCATATGAGGCAGTTAAGAAAGCGAAGCTGTCTTTAAACTGACAAGCGCCAAATGAAAAGGTTATGAACTTTCCACTGTTTTGTGCTATTACATCTATTCTTTTGTTTTGGTTTAGTTCTATGTTAGTTCAGTTGCTTTTGCTATGATTAAGTCAGCGTTTTTTGATCATGAAAGAAAATAGGGGTTAAAATACCTAAATGAATAGTCCAAATTACATTTTACACGCGCTGCGCCTCTGTATTTGCCTGTGAAGTGCAGTGGTCGCGAACCTTTTCATCGTCAGGTTCAAATTTCTTACCGCAAATGGAGCAATGAGACGACAATTAAAATTGTGAATTGGGGAGAGGCTACGAAATATGGTTTTCAACAATTTTTATGACTTATTTATGAAACATTTACGAAACGCATTTATGAACGAACAATTTTTGGCTTTTACTTTATGAAAAATTTACGAAACTATTTTCTAATTTCTTGATGTGCTCAACAAATCTTAAAATTTTCATAAAAATCATAAAATTTTCTTAAAAATCGTAAAATACTCATCAAATTTCTATTGAAAATTTCATCAAATTTATGATTTTTTGTGATTTTTAACGATTCTCGACAAATCGTAAAAAATCAATATAAAATCATAAAGTTTTTGAAAAATCTGAAAATATGATTATTTTATGAAACATTCTTGAATATTTTATGGTTTTTGTAAATGAAAGTTTTATGAATTATCCATAAAAAATATAAAGTCATAAGAAGTCAATCAAACATGGATCTCCAAAAATTGAGGACCAATTAGTTTCAATCAAATTTTCATAAATATCATAAAAAAGAATCAACTAAACAAGCCTCTGGCTGTCTTCCTGACTCTCAAAATAGAAACTAATTTTTGTTCGTTCGTCAATTCATCCATCGGTTTAAAACATTCATTTTTTCAATTATATCTTTCTTAATTTCAGTCAGTTTTTCTACAAACTGTTTCATACAGTCCTCACCTCTGTACAAATACGGTTGGCATGTATTATCAATCCTGCTTACTACATTTAGCATATAACCACATGGTGTATGTTCCTGATATGTGCCTTTTGTACCATTTTTAGAGTTAATCGTTAGACATTCAAAATCACCATAGGTTACAAAAGGACAAGGCAATTTAGTATTATGCTTTTCAAATTCTATATAAGTGTCTTTAACAGGCATCTTTGTTTGTTGTCCTTCTGAGGCCACACATCCATTTTCAAGATGTTCCCTTTATACCTTTTCTGATTGAAAGGGATTTAAACAATGGTGGCAGTAAAACGTTTTATTTGTGTTGCTACTGCTTTGACAGTTTAATAATCTACATTTATTTTTAACTAATACATAGTGATAAATTTATATCTTCATCGTCGATTTTTGTAAATCAATTTCGCTTTTAGCATTTCTATTTTTAGTGTCTCTATGCACTATAATCTTAGTACCATTTAAGCAGTTATCGGTTTCAAATACATTTATTGAAACTGATTTTTTGTTCTCTTCAAATCTGTCAATGTCCCTATTGCCAGTTCGAAAATGTACACCATCCCACTTCAAAATACCATCTTTCAGTTTATTATAGTGGAACATTTCCTCTGGGTGATGTTTGCTTATTTTGTCATAGACTTTGGATTGAATACAGCCTTTGAAGCATTTTTGGTCTTGATTTTTAATGTTGATACATGCACTTTTTGTTTTAATCCATGCTAGTAATTCTATGCATCTCCCTGCTCTTGTTGGGTCATATTTGTCACAGTGAATAGTTACTGATACAATGCTTTTAAATGAGCCACAGTCAAAATCATAGCGTTAAGGTTTTATATAAAACGGATCTTTTTTGATGAGATCTTGCAGAATCTTGCACATTCCTGGGAAAACGAAGCCGGAAACCCAAAAACGAAGCCTCTTGGCGCGTGTGCATCTTTCTTTGAGAAGTACTGGGCTCGAACTGACTACTCAGTGAAGACGAAGCTGTGTCTCACAGTTTGGTCGGAGTTTCGATGGACAAGTGGTGGTTCTGATTATGTTCTCTCAGCGCAAGAGCCTGGCAAGAAAGGACGTGGTCATGAGAGGGACATTTTTGAGCCTGAAGCGGGAGCTGGAAGAGTCGGATCTGACCAGCGTCGCTGACATGAAGGCACATGTTAAGAGAAGAAGGCCAGTAGCCAGACCGCTGGTGAAAGCCATCACTTCCTCAAAAGGATTTTGAATGCTTATGTGCCAGGGATGAGGCCAGGCTTGCTAAGCGCCTAGCCAAAAAGCGCCGCGTGCGCAAGCTTGCAAAAGAACAAGACGCAAACAGCGACATCTGCTTGTGAGAGAAAAGCTGCGCTGTGGTGAGCAACAGAGCATAGTGGCCTAACTGGTGAGATTCCTTGGAAAACGAAGCCGGAATCCAAAAAACGAAGCCTCAGTAGAAACGATCAATTTTTTAAACGTTCATTTTGCCGGCCGCTCAAATCTTAAATTTGATGTTGAACCTTCTAAGTTTTGTATTTGTAATCGGACTTGAATAACACTATCTTCTAATGCTTGTGTCAGTTCACCCTCATTCATTTCCTCCATCATCATATTCAGGTTTTTCAAAAAATCACTCCGTTCTGGTAGTCTCTGTTTTTGGCGCGCAATCATTTCTAATCCCCGTTCTCCTTGAACGTGTTTATTTTCTAAAACTATTGAATTAGCGTATCTTCTAAATGCTGGTTGAATATCTCTGACCCTGAATCTATTTCTTATTGCGTATTTGGTTATTAATTGCCTAACCCTTTCTCTATTTACAACATCCGTTGCCTTTTTCATAGTATAACTTCTGTATTCATTAGTTTTCTTTACTGACAATAATTTCTTTGCTAAAACATTGAATATGGGTTTGTCTTTTTTGTATCTGAATTTCTTATCATCTACTATTATTGACTTTAATTCCTTTCGTCCTTTTTTGGATATTTCTGCCTTTTTAGTATTCAATAGAGAGTCTATACTTTTTTCATCATGATCATATAACAGTTTATCTATTATTTTAGTCTTTGAATATATACTTAAAGAATAGTTTTCAAGTATTTTAGTAGGATGGATTGTATAACGGATTTACCTGTTGGTGTGTTGAGTGAATTGTTTCTTATAGAGAAAATACAGCATAGTGAAGCATTGAAGAGAATACAAAACAAATATAACATATCAAGACTTGGTCCGAAAATAGACAGAAAGATAAGGCAAAGAATCAAACAGTGTATAATGGAGTATTGTATTCTGAGAGAGGGAGTGCAGGGAGTGCCAAAACACTATCCTAACTCTATGAAATCGTTAGATGAGTTCGGTGTTGAGAACTGTAGAATGGTTCTTATTGAAGAATGCCCATGCCAAAACAGAAAGCAACTCGAAAATAAAGAAGGTTAATATATTGAAAATGATAAGAGCCGTCTTAACAGATGTATTGTTGGTCGGACTTGAATGGAATATTGCGATGCCACAAGAGAGCATCACCTTCAACAGTAACAAGATATTAGGATAGAGAATACTTAATACTAAGAAAAAACAAAAAACATCATGAGAACAAGAAAAATAGAATACAAGAAAAAACGAAACATGACAAAATTGTGGAGAAATATTGCGAGGAATTCACAGTATAGAGAAGAAAACAAATAAGGAACAAGACAACCACAAAGAGAAAGATACAACAAAAAACAAAGATAAAATAGATGCAAGAAGGAGATACACAGAAAACAGGAGAAAGCGAGCCATTACTAAACGACCAATAGTAACTCATGCATAATACATTTTTATTCATTCCTTACAATATAGAATATCTTTTGTTCATCAGATCACGACCAACTAGTATTACTTTATATTTTCGTTCACTCCACTGACTTCTAGTTTCTTTCCTTGATACATAGTTGCCCTTTCCTTTATCAGTTATCTTAACATAATCTCCTTCGCTTGTGTTTGGGTATTTTCTGTTGCGCTTTTCTTTCAGTATCAGATTCGTTCTGACCTGAATTACGCTATCAAAACTGTGCGCATTGTTTGGTGTTGTCTTGGTGCTACTGTGGACTTGGTTGTTGTTTCTATTCAATGATGGCTTTAGCACTTCCACCCATGTTTTGGTTTTGTAATGCCTCAACCTGTCCCCAATCATTTTTTGACGGTGCATATCATCCTTTCTGCCTGATTTGCGTGCGTCTTCGTTATTACGTGTGTTATACCTTCCTCCTTAAGAAATGTGTGCAGCTCTTGCTGTTCAACGCTCCTTCGTCGTCGCTGTAAATCGACAAAGGCTGACCTAATACCTTGAAACACCCCATGATTGCTTTATAAACGCCATCGCCATCTTTATTCTCGATAGGGACTATGTGAAATTTTTCTGAATATATCTTTGCAAACTAAACCATATCTTAGTTGACCTTTGATTTCAGAACCTACGCACGTCTCGCAGCAAACTGGCGACATCCAACAAGTCAAATTGAAATTCATACTTCGGGAACGGTGCAGTGTAGGAATTGTATTTCTTGTTTGCTTCTCGGGTTGCGCCCTCGTCCATGTAGAAACCATATCCAAAGTCATGCCTACATCGACTTTCCTAGCCGAGCCTTTTCGTATAAGTCCCTCACCGAAGCGACGCCCTCATCCACGTCGTAGTATATGCTTTCCAATACCTCTTCTTTTCCAATCTTGACATTAAAAATACCTATGTTATAGTTTTATGATACTTTCTTGTATCAAAAATCATAGGGAACTTACACCAAGCACCTTTGGCACTTCTTCGTTTTCTTGTGCTTTGCCAAGTTTGATTTGCAGCTCATGGCAGAGCCGCATATATCACATTCACAAGGTTGTTTCGTTTTCTCTTGGTAATATCTTTGGAAATACGTTTCGGCGTTCGGTTTTCTGTTGTAGTATCCGTCGTCCTGCTTTCTCCATTCAGCATTTCTAGCCTTTTCAACAAGCGAACCTGTTTTATCACCTTCTTCAGACGAAGAAGACGTTTCGCTGTCAGTCAGTTCTTTGTTTCCAAAACCATTCCAAATAAAGTCGAAGGTTTGATTAGTCATCGGGATTTCAATTCCACTACTCACAAAATAACAAGGCATACTGCAAATATAGTTAACTATATATCTTAACAGTTGTTTAAGTATTTTTGTCTTCAATCAGAAACATTCGATTTGCCCCGACGTCATCTCTGCGTGCCTTCTCGCGCAAGACATTAATTAACGGAGCAAAAGCAAATTTTCAACATCAAAGTTTATAGGTTCGCGCATTTTACCCTCCCAACTTCCCACCGGTTGACTTTTTGTTAAGTGACACCCAGTCGCAAAAACTCAAAAATCCAAACCAAAACATGCTTTGTGTTCAAAACAGTGAGACTTGAGCCCCAAGCCAAGCCCAAAAGCGAACCAATTTCCCCCAAACCGAGCCGGTTTTTCACCAAAACGGGGCCACTTTGTCCCAAAGACGGAGCCTGTTCTTCCCAAAAATGGGGCATGCGCTCCCCAAAAACGGAACATGTTTTGGCCAAAAACGAAGCATGTTTTTCCCAAAAACGGAACATGTTTTTCCCAATAAATTTTTCCAAAACGGAGATTTTTTCCTGAAAACGGAGCTTCCCAAAGTCGGTGGCTGGTTTCCCCAAAGTCGGTGACAGATTTCCCCAAAGTCGGTGACAGATTTTCCCAAAGTCGGTGGCGGATTTCCCCGAAGTCGGTGACAGATTTCCTCAAAATTGGTGGCAGATTTCCCCAAACTCGGGGACAGATTTCCTTAAAATCGGTGACAGATTTCCCCAAATCAGTGACGGATTTCCCTGAAATCGGTGCAAAGTCGGTAACTGGTTTTCCCACCGAACCAAGCATGTTTTCCATATGGATCTACAAACTCTTTATATTTCCGCCTGTGTCGTCCTTTCTCTTCAAGCCACTGCAAATGAAGGAATTTCTCCGAGGACAACTGCAAACTTTGGACATTAATGTTCATTGTTTTTCGGGCACACTTGCACAGGAAACCCTGGAAGTTGCTTCTCTTTAAACCTCATTCTAGTGGAGGAACTTAGTGTTCACACTATCAGTGGTACGTGCACAGAGATGTGTAAAGACGCTCACAGATTTTGCATGGTCAACCTTCACTGCAGCCTCGGAAAGACAGGTCAACTATTCAAAAACAGAAGGGACATTCGCATGATTTGTTGCCATTTGATGAACTTTTCAAAGTTGTTTGAATACTTCTGACTACACTTTATGAAATGTCCGGCTCACGCAAATGGCGTGGTGCGCTCGCATGTGTGCTGTGGGCAAGTGTGATTGTATGTTTTTTGACAACAGGGACAACAAGACATCCACCGCGTTCAGTGAAGCTACGTGGTCTACCTCTTCGTGTTGACGTGGGCGAAGGAAAGGGGTTTTGGGCAGCCGTGCAGAATGCGGCGAGTAGGAGCAAGACTGATTGCCAGACACATATGGAGAACATTGTTGCGCTTGCAGAAAGTCACATGAAATCCAGCAAAATTGTTGACAGAGATGCTGCGATACAGGCTTTGGTGGTGTCAATGCAAGAACCAGGATTGGTGTTGGTGTTGGGGGGCAAAAACTTGGGCAAAACATTTCTCAAAGGTGAGGCAATCAAGAGATGCAGAGAGAGCGAAAGGAACATCGACATCGTCTCATCGGATATGCGGGATGCTGATATGCTTGGCAAACCTTTAATGACAGCACTCGACGTGCAACGCCAAAAATCTCTGAAGTGGGCAACGCGGGCAACGGAACTCTTGCGCGCAGTGATCGAGCATATTGTCACCATGTTTGCAGGTAAGAGATATACAGGAGCCGGAAAAGCAGCAAAGGGTGTGCTGGATGTTGTAGTCCAAGCAAAACAAATAAACATTGAAAACTTTATTAACAAGACCACTAGGAGTGGTAGGATCCCCAGTCTCATTGTGGATGAGGCAAATTTGGCATTGCCCGGACTAGGTGAAGATGCGAACACGGCGGCCAAGTCAGCTCTACAAGCCGTCACAAAATGGACGAAGCAGACAAAGCAAGCAAGTGTCTTGCTGATATCTTCAGAGTTTGGGTATCCCTTCCGCCTGCAAGCTGCAGGGTTAGACTTCAGAGACATCCGCAAAGTCATTATCATAGGTGAAGTGCCACAGTCCGACATGAAGAAGATGCTGCAGGATAATTGGGGTATGGACGCAGACTTGGCAGAGATGTTCTACAACTACTTCGGTGGCGACATTTACACCACCAAGCAGGCCTTGGAGAGCCTCATTCGGAAGAAAGATACCTTCGACCCCTTTGCCGTTGTGGATGTCCCGGGCTGCCTGCGTGTGCGGAAAATGCAGCGGCCAGGGCTCACCTGGAGAGCATCGCCAAGCAAGGCTTCTCTTTGGTGAAGAATGTGAAGACAGACGAAGGTGCAAGAATGATTGCGGAGGAGAACGTGGGCGGGGTCATCGACAAGGATGCCATCACATTTGGTTTGCCACCCATCTTCACCGGCACAGACCGGAAATGGGCTGTCATCCCCTCGTCTTATCATATGAAGCTGCTGATTGCCCATGAGCTCCAGAATATTCCTTTGCCAACATCAGGACGGTGTTGCAGAAACAGGTTCTCTTTCGTGTTTGGTTCTGTTTTGCACACGCTGTTCGAAAGAGGAGGTGGATGGAGGTTGAATAAACTTGTTGAGATTTATATGTATATATATATATCTGGACAATCACGAAGTTGATAGATAAAAATAATACAAGCATCCATACCTCCTCCCTGCAAGGTGGTACTGGTACTGCACCACCAGCTGTTTGGGTGAGACAAATCCGCAAGGACTGCAGAGAAGTGCATTCAATGACTGTGTAAACACATTTTGTTTCAGCAAAGTCGTTGCTCTGACCAAAGCAGTGCAGTGATCACTTTCGGACAGTTCGGTTGAAGACTATTATCGCCGTTCGTTCAGGTTCATGCTCTTTTCCCGCAAAATAAAGCGTGATGAAGGGTAAGTCCACTGTGCAAGATAATACACTGTTATGCTACGAACTTGGCCGGGTTCAGGACTTTTGGGGAGAAGATTGCAGGGTCGTTCATTCCTCAGGATTTATGAAATATGTATTCTAATAATCTTCCTCATTTTGATAAAGATGATTTAGACTAAAGACTTTGTATGATTTTCTTCCACGCCCTTGTTCCTTTGCTGTGCCCTTTGGTAAGTAAATGCGAGTAGCACACGGTTGAAGGCACGGCACATTACGGGGTCGTACCAATCGGCGCGGCTTCAAAGCCGAGTGCGACAATGTTCATGCAGCCTCTCATCGCTACTTCCGAAACCAACTGGAGGGCATGAGTTGTTGTGTCCATTTGTGCGCCGCTCGCCCCTGCACACAACCAGATGATGACTGCCTTCACGTGATCGCCTCAGCAGTTGTACCTCGAACTGCCGAGTATGACTTGCAAGATGCTGCAGGCAAAGGCCCTTTAGCTCGTTGTGCAACAGCTGCATGGCTTTGTGGATATACCAGTGTCGGCCTATGCGGGAGCTGCTACCGGGGAGTCAAAAGAGCGGTGAAATGCCTGTGCTGCTTGGGATGTGGAGCGCGCAGACCAAGGACCCGAAATCGGGCCGCGCCTTCTAGCGGCACGTCAACACCGAGACATGAGAACTCCGAAACAGAGTCCGAGATTGATGACGAGACGCAATGTCAAGCGGAGTCAGTTGCTTTTCTCGTTCAAGGAAAGGCCACCCCACTGTCGCTGACTGCGTGCAAAGATGCAGCGAGAGGAGAGAAAGTGATAGTTGCTGAGTTCCGATGCCGAGATCAGCAGCGCTGAGGACCTCCGACATGAGGATGGCAACTTATATACTTCATTATGAGGGACAAGCCGCGAGACACACCTGCGTCGTGGAAGGATGCGACCGTGAGGTAAAGATCACCAAAGGAGGGCTCAGATTGTGTAAGGCCCACAGTTCCAAAGATGAGAGGCCCCGCCTCTCCAAGAGCAGATCCAACCAAGGGAACGAAGCGCCCAAAAGAAGTGTGTCAGCCGAAAGGACCCCAGAAGCGATCACCGAGGCGCGTTCCGCGCCCGGTGAGAGCTCTGAACTTCCCCCTGCCAAAGGCGCCGAGAAAGCTGCTCTTTTGGGAAAATACCTGAGGCTCGCTCTCGAGGGAAAAGGTCCCAGAGAAGCACTTGAAAACTGCGCAACGCCCAGTTGTGGGCCACACGAGACCTGGGAAGAGCTTAAGGACCAAGCAACACAGTATGTCGCGAAGCTCCCCAAAGAATACCCTCAACTAGCCAAGAAGGCGATCATCGAACTGGTTACTGAGGATTGCCCTGCCAGGCGGCTCGAGTCCGAGGGTGAAGACCCTGTCTTGAGCATTCGGACCCCAGCAAGCCAGAGCCCCTTCTCAGGAGAGTTGGCAGGAACCCCCCAAGTTGCAACGCCAGCGCACAATGTGGTTCCATCCCGCCGGTTCTAATCCTCAAGCGTTTTTCAGACCCAAAGGATCTCAAGACCTCCCCACTGTGATGACAGCCAATCCCTCCAACACCATACCAGATGCTGCTAGGATCTTTGCAGCAGCCTCTCGGCCTAGGCACATCGGAGCCTACAGTAACGCAGAGCCACCGCAACTCGACGAGACCTCAAAAGCTCTCCAGACGATTGCAAAGGCCATGGCAGCCAAAGACGAGGCAGCCGGACAAGATCGTGGCAAAGTTGCGGCTACTGGAAAAGTGGAGGAGAGACTCGTTCTCCTGGTCAATGTCTCGCTGGGGGCAGCAACTGTTGGGAAAGAACTTTTCCACGCCCTCCGAGCTACGTCCACTCAAGGGAGACCTCAGCTCAGAGCGATGCAGTTCCCTGTAAATATCAGCAACCGGATCGCTTATGGGTTAGCAGCAATGCGCTTCGGTGGCAAAGACATCAAGTCATTGCCTGAGTACTGCATTTCGGCTGCAGACTTCCCGCTCACCGGAGAAGAGGAGTTCGACAACTGGGCCGGATGTGCCGACCTCAAGCTTGAGAAGAGACCAAAGGTTCTTGTCACCCTGAACGCTTGGTATCGAAATGCCTTGGGCAAGCCTGGGCAATTGCATGTGTTTACGGCACCGAGCATTACTCTTCCTTTGAACAAGCGGCAACCTTCCTGTTGAAACTGGGAGAAGCGCATACTTGCATGTGGCCGGCTCATGCCATCTTCAGTGTGTGGGAAGAACTCTGGTCAAGGTACACTGAAGAGATGAGAGACTTGGATCGCAACCTACGGCGGGCGATGAAAGAGGAAGCACCATCTTTCGGACGTATGCGGTTTTTTGCGACCGCACCCGAAGAAGACGGTGAACCGTGGTTGAGACTCCCCAGGACCTTTTACTTGGAAGACCCCAGCGAGTACTTCCAGACTGATGTACTGCCCCGGCACAACCGTATGCTGTCTCGAGCCTGCTGGCAAGTCGCATTGAAGAAAAGCCCCAACAACCCCCTCCATGGAGGAAAGGCCGGCGAGGGAACCGAGGCGTCGGAATCGCGCCTGGGGCCCAAAACCGGCAAGAATCAGGAACCCAAGGGGCTGATGGGACCCAATCTCACTGGGAGAGAAGCAGCTCGAGCACTTGACCACAGGCCCAAGGACAAGAAGGGTGCCAAATATCTCTGTTGGGACAATTTGTCCCACAGGGGGCGCAACAAGCCCACTGCGTGCCCACCTTCCCACGCCACAGGGGTGAAATGGGAAGGAATGGATTGGGCCGCCCAACTCCAAATCCTTCGAAGAGGTGGACTGAAAAGCGGCCCCTCCTTGACGGAAGCCCAAGTTGTTGAGCAAATGGAAGCAATCCGCAAGACACAAGCTTCGAAAACCAAGGAGATGGTGGAAGAAGGGAAACGAGCCAAGAAAGTGGGAGACAATGAAAACTCCAAAAACCAGCAAAGCTCCCCAGATCAAAAGGTGGGACAAACGCCGCCAGATCAAACTGAGCCATCCCTCGAGGATGAAAGCTCTGAGGCTCCTCCTTTGGAACTGACCGGGATCAACCCCACCGACCAAGAGCAAGAGATGGCTGAGTTGCTAAAGGGCCCAGACTTCTCTCTTTATGAAGATGTCGACGCAGGGAAGGTAAAACGGACTGTGACCTTGGAACCCGGGAAATTCGATGAACAGGCAAAGCCTCGACTGGCTCACATGAGCTCAATTGACCAACAGGGACTCACCGAAGGATACCAGGGAATTCTGGCGACATTTCTCAAAAACAGGTTGTTGAAGGAGGAATCGGGTCAGGAGATTCCGAGGCTTGCAAAGCGTTTAAGGCGATCAAGAAGATGATCTGCGACCATATCGCCTTAGCGACGTTCGATGAGGCTTCCGCAGCAGACGGTTCTTGTCCTTTGGAGCAGATTGCGGATGCTTCCGGGATCGCAGTTGGAGGAACGGTGCTCCAAATGTCGCGGGATATGAGCAGAATGAAAATCCTGTTGACTCACTCTCGGTCCCTTACCCCTGCTCGACGAGTATTTGGGCGAAGGAGTGGAAAACGACGAAGTAGTTGCATGGGCGGTCGGAAACGACGCCGTGCCTGAGCAGAAGATCGGGGTTGCTGCGGCCGGCCAGGCGCGCATCCTGCTAGTCATGGACTATAGTAGGGCCACCAGTAGGCGAAGGCAGACGAGGTAGAGAGATGCCTTCACTCGTTGCGCAAAAGCATCTGAGGGGCGACTGTGATGTCTGCTAGCCTTGCCATGGTTCATGTTCTTACTGTTTCACTTGCATGTGTAGCTGTAGGAGCTGCCTGGGTGTACATAGTTCACCTCGTTTTTGGCTCAAGCCAATACTCTTGGCTCAAGGCCAATACTTTTGGCTCAAGTGGCACGTAGCTAGGCGTAGCGTGCTGTCTCACCCGCCGACGCGTCGCTCGTCCTTGTGAGCGTAAACAGCTGCGCGTGCGTTCGCTCGTTCGTACGTGCGCTCACATAGTAGTAACAGGTGCCACGCTAGTGGCAACAGGTGCCTTACTACTAGTAACAGGCGCCTTACTAGCAGTAACAAGGACGCTAGTAGTAACAGGTGCCATGCTAGTAGTAACAGGCGCCTTACTACTAGTAACAGGTGCCTTACTAGTAGCAACAAGGCCGCTAGTAGTAACAGGTGCCACGCTAGTAGTAACAGGTGCCTTACTACTAGTAACAGGTGCCTTACTAGTAGTAACAAGGACACTAGTAGTAACAGGTGCCACGCTAGTAGTAACAGGTGCCGTACTACTAGTAACAGGCGCCTTACTAGTAGTAACAAGGACGCTAGTAGTAACAGGTGCCACGCTAGTAGTAACAGGTGCCTTACTACTAGTAACAGGTGCCTTACTAGTAGTAACAAGGACGCTAGTAGTAACAGGTGCCACGCTAGTAGTAACAGGTGACACGCTAGTAGTAACAGGTGCCACGCTACTAGTAACAGGTGCCTTACTAGTAGTAACAAGGACGCCAGTAGTAGCAGGTGCCAGGCTAGTAGTAACAGGTGCCTTACTAGTAGTAACAAGGACGCTAGTAGTAACAGGTGCCACGCTAGTAGTAACAGGTGCCTTACTACTAGTAACAGGTGCCTTACTAGTAGTAACAAGGACGCTAGTAGTAACAGGTGCCACGCTAGTAGTAACAGGTGCCTTACTACTAGTAACAGGTGCCGTACGACTAGTCACAGGCGCCTTACTAGTAGTAACAAGGACGCTAGTAGTAACAGGGGCCACGCTAGTAGTAACCGGTGCCTTACTACTAGTAACAGGCGCCTTACTAGTAGTAACAAGGACGCTAGTAGTAACAGGTGCCACGCTAGTAGAAACAGGTGCCTTACTACTAGTAACAGGTGCCTTACTAGTAGTAACAAGGACGCTAGTAGTAACAGGTGCCACGCTAGTAGTAACAGGTGCCTTACTACTAGTAACAGGTGCCTTACTAGTAGTAACAAGGACGCTAGTAGTAACAGGTGCCACGCTAGTAGTAACAGGCGCCTTACTACTAGTAACAGGTGCCTTACTAGTAGTAGCAAGAACGCTAGTAGCAACAAGGACGCTAGTAGTAACAGGTGCCACGCTAGTAGTCACAGGTGCTTTACTACTAGTAACAGGTGCCTTACTAGTAAAAACAAGGACGCTAGTAGTAACAGGGGCCACGCTAGTAGTAACAGGTGCCTTACTACTAGTAACAGGCGCCTTACTAGTAGTAACAAGGACGCTACTAGTAACAGGTGCCACGCTAGTAGTAACAGGTGCCTTACTACTAGTAACAGGTGCCTTACTAGTAGTAACAAGGACGCTAGTAGTAATAGGTGCCACGCTAGTAGTAACAGGTGCCTTACTACTAGTAACACGTGCCCTCTAGTAGTAACAAGGACGCTAGTAGTAACAGGTGCCTTACTACTAGTAACAGGTGCCTTACTACTAGTAACAGGTACCTTACCAGTAGTAACACGGACGCTAGTAGTAACAGGTGCCTTACTAGTAGTAACAAGGACGCTAGTAGTAACAGGTGCCACGCACACGGTAGTAACAGGTGCCTTACTACTAGTAACAGGTGCCACGCTAGTAGTAACAGGTGCCTTACTACTAGTAACAGGTGCCTTACTAGTAGTAACAAGGACGCTAGTAGTAACAGGTGCCACGCTAGTATTAACAGGTGCTTTCTAGTAGTAACAGGTGCCACGCTAGTAGTAACAGGTGCCTTACTACTAGTAACAGGTGCCTGACTAGTAGTAACAAGGACGCTAGTAGTAACAGGTGCCACGCTAGTAGTAGCAGGCGCCACGCTAGTTGTAACAGGTGCCGGAGTAACAAGGACGCTAGTAGTAACAGGTGCCACGCTAGTAGTAACAGGTGCCTTACTACTAGTAACAGGTGCCTTACTAGTAGTAGCAAGAACGCTAGTAGTAACAAGGACGCTAGTAGCAACAGGTGCCACGCTAGTAGTAACAGGTGCCACGCTAGTAGTAACAGGTGCCTTACTACTAGTAACAGGCGCCTTGCTAGTAAAAACAAGGACGCTAGTAGTAACAGGTGCCACGCTAGTAGTAACAGGCGCCTTACTACTAGTAACAGGCGCCTTACTAGTAGTAACAAGGACGCTAGTAGTAACAGGTGCCACGCTAGTAGTAACAGGCGCCTTACTACTAGTAACAGGTGCCTTACTAGTAGTAACAAGGACGCTAGTAGTAACAGGTGCCACGCTAGTAGTAACAGGCGCCTTACTAGTAGTAACAGGTGCCCTCTAGTAGTAACAAGGACGCTAGTAGTAACAGGTGCCGCGCTAGTAGTAACAGGTGCCTTACTACTAGTAACAGGTGCCTGACTAGTAGTAACAAGGACGCTAGTAGTAACAGGTGCCACGCTAGTAGTAACAGGTGCCTTACTAGTAGTAACAAGGACGCTAGTAGTAACAGGTGCCTTACTACTAGTAACAGGCGCCTTACTAGTAGTAACCAGGACGCTAGTAGTAACAGGCGCCACGCTAGTAGTAACAGGTGCCACGCTAGTAGAAACAGGTGCCTTACTACTAGTAACAGGTGCCTTACTAGTAGTAACAAGGACGCTAGTAGTAACAGGTGCCACGCTAGTAGTAACAGGTGCCTTACTACTAGTAACAGGTGCCTTACTAGTAGTAACAAGGACGCTAGTAGTAACAGGTGCCACGCTAGTAGTAACAGGTGCCTTACTACTAGCAACCGGTGCCTTACTAGTAGTAACAAGGACGCTAGTAGTAACAGGTGCCGCGCTAGTAGTAACAGGTGCCTTACTACTAGTAACAGGTGCCTTACTAGTAGTAACAAGGACGCTAGTAGTAACAGATGCCACGCTAGTAGTAACAGGTGCCTTACTAGTAGTAACAAGGACGCTAGTAGTAACAGGTGCCACGCACACGGTAGTAGTAACAGGTGCCTTACTACTAGTAACAGGTGCCCTCTAGTAGTAACAAGGACGCTAGTAGTAACAGGTGCCACGCTAGTAGTAACAGGTGCCTTACTACTAGTAACAGGTGCCTTACTAGTAGTAACAAGGACGCTAGTAGTAACAAGGACGCTAGTAGTAACAGGTGCCACGCTAGTAGTAACAGGCGCCACGCTATTAGTAACAGGTGCCTTACTACTAGTAACAGGTGCCTTACTACTAGTAACAGGTGCCTTACTAGTAGTAACAAGGACGCTAGTAGTAACAGGTGCCACGCTAGTAGTAACAGGTGCCTTACTACTAGTAACAGGTGCCCTCTAGTAGTAACAAGGACGCTAGTAGTAACAGGTGCCGCGCTAGTAGTAACAGGTGCCTTACTACTAGTAACAGGTGCCTTACCAGTAGTAACACGGACGCTAGTAGTAACAGGTGCCTTACTAGTAGTAACAAGGACGCTAGTAGTAACAGGTGCCACGCACACGGTAGTAGTAACAGGTGCCTTACTACTAGTAACAGGTGCCTTACTAGTAGTAACAAGGACGCTAGTAGTAACAGGTGCCACGCTAGTAGTAACAGGTGCCTTACTACTAGTAACAGGTGCCTTACTAGTAGTAACAAGGACGCTAGTAGTAACAGGTGCCACGCTAGTAGTAACAGGTGCTTTCTAGTAGTAACAGGTGCCACGCTAGTAGTAACATGTGCCTTACTACTAGTAACAGGTGCCTGACTAGTAGTAACAAGGACGCTAGTAGTAACAGGTGCCACGCTAGTAGTAGCAGGCGCCACGCTAGTTGTAACAGGTGCCGTAGTAACAAGGACGCTAGTAGTAACAGGTGCCACGCTAGTAGTAACAGGTGCCTTACTACTAGTAACAGGTGCCTTACTAGTAGTAGCAAGAACGCTAGTAGTAACAAGGACGCTAGTAGCAACAGGTGCCACGCTAGTAGTAACAGGTGCCACGCTAGTAGTAACAGGTGCCTTACTACTAGTAACAGGCGCCTTGCTAGTAAAAACAAGGACGCTAGTAGTAACAGGTGCCACGCTAGTAGTAACAGGCGCCTTACTACTAGTAACAGGCGCCTTACTAGTAGTAACAAGGACGCTAGTAGTAACAGGTGCCACGCTAGTAGTAACAGGTGCCTTACTACTAGTAACAGGTGCCTTACTAGTAGTAACAAGGACGCTAGTAGTAACAGGTGCCACGCTAGTAGTAACAGGCGCCTTACTACTAGTAACAGGTGCCCTCTAGTAGTAACAAGGACGCTAGTAGTAACAGGTGCCGCGCTAGTAGTAACAGGTGCCTTACTACTAGTAACAGGTGCCTGACTAGTAGTAACAAGGACGCTAGTAGTAACAGGTGCCACGCTAGTAGTAACAGGTGCCTTACTAGTAGTAACAAGGACGCTAGTAGTAACAGGTGCCTTACTACTAGTAACAGGCGCCTTACTAGTAGTAACAAGGACGCTAGTAGTAACAGGCGCCACGCTAGTAGTAACAGGTGCCTTACTACTAGTAACAGGTGCCTTACTACTAGTAACAGGCGCCTTACTAGTAGTAAAAAGGACGCTAGTAGTAACAGGGGCCACGCTAGTAGTAACCGGTGCCTTACTACTACTAGTAACAGGCGCCTTACTAGTAGTAACAAGGACGCTAGTAGTAACAGGTGCCACGCTAGTAGAAACAGGTGCCTTACTACTAGTAACAGGTGCCTTACTAGTAGTAACAAGGACGCTAGTAGTAACAGGTGCCACGCTAGTAGTAACAGGTGCCTTACTAGTAGTAACAAGGACGCTAGTAGTAACAGGTGCCACGCTAGTAGTAACAGGTGCCTTACTACTAGCAACCGGTGCCTTACTAGTAGTAACAAGGACGCTAGTAGTAACAGGTGCCTTACTAGTAGTAACAAGGACGCTAGTAGTAACAGATGCCACGCTAGTAGTAACAGGTGCCTTACTAGTAGTAACAAGGACGCTAGTAGTAACAGGTGCCACGCACACGGTAGTAGTAACAGGTGCCTTACTACTAGTAACAGGTGCCCTCTAGTAGTAACAAGGACGCTAGTAGTAACAGGTGCCACGCTAGTAGTCACAGGTGCCTTACTACTAGTAACAGGTGCCTTACTAGTAGTAACAAGGACGCTAGTAGTAACAAGGACGCTAGTAGTAACAGGTGCCACGCTAGTAGTAACAGGTGCCTTACTACTAGTAACAGGCGCCTTACCAGTAGTAACAAGGACGCTGGTAGTAACAGGTGCCACGCTAGTAGTAACAGGTGCCTTACTACTAGTAACAGGTGCCTTACTAGTAGTAACAAGGACGCTAGTAGTAACAGGTGCCACGCTAGTAGTAACAGGTGCCCTCTAGTAGTAACAAGGACGCTAGTAGTAACAGGTGCCGCGCTAGTAGTAACAGGTGCCTTACTACTAGTAACAGGTGCCTTACTAGTAGTAACAAGGACGCTAGTAGTAACAGGTGCCACGCTAGTAGTAACAGGTGCCTTACTAGTAGTAACAAGGACGCTAGTAGTAACAGGTGCCACGCACACGGTAGTAGTAACAGGTGCCTTACTACTAGTAACAGGCGCCTTACTAGTAGTAACAAGGACGCTAGTAGTAACAGGTGCCACGCTAGTAGTAACAGGTGCCTTACTACTAGTAACAGGTGCCTGTCTAGTAGTAACAAGGACGCTAGTAGTAACAGGTGCCACGCTAGTAGTAACAGGTGACACGCTAGTAGTAATAGTTGCACGCTAGTAGTAATGGGTGCCTTACTACTAGTAACAGGTCCCTGACTAGTAGTAACAAGGACGCTAGTAGTAACAGGTGCCACGCTACTAGTAACAGGCGCCACGCTAGTAGTAACAGGTGCCATGCTAGTAGTAACAGGCGCCTTACTACTAGTAACAGGCGCCTTACTAGTAGTAACAAGGACGCTAGTAGTAACAGGTGCCTTACTACTATTAACAGGTGCCTTACTAGTAGTAACAAGGACGCTAGTAGTAACAGGTGCCACGCTAGTAGTAACAGGTGCCTTACTACTAGTAACAGGCGCCTCACTAGTAGTAACAAGGACGCTAGTAGTAACAGGGGCCACGCTAGTAGTAACCGGTGCCTTACTACTACTAGAAACAGGCGCCTTACTAGTAGTAACAAGGACGCTAGTAGTAACAGGTGCCACGCTAGTAGAAACAGGTGCCTTACTACTAGTAACAGGTGCCTTACTAGTAGTAACAACGACGCTAGTAGTAACAGGTGCCACGCTAGTAGTAACAGGTGCCTTACTACTAGTAACAGGTGCCTTACTAGTAGTAACAAGGACGCTAGTAGTAACAGGTGCCACGCTAGTAGTAGCAGGTGACACGCTAGTAGTAACAGGTGCCACGCTAGTAGTAACAGGTGCCTTACTACTAGTAACAGGTTTCTGACTAGTAGTAACAAGGACGCTAGTAGTAACAGGTGCCACGCTACTAGTAACAGGTGCCACGCTAGTAGTAACAGGTGCCATGCTAGTAGTAACAGGTGCCTTACTAGAAGTAACAAGGACGCTAGTAGTAACAGGTGCCTTACTACTAGTAACAGGTGCCTTACTAGTAGTAACCAGGACGCTAGTAGTAACAGGTGTCACGCTAGTAGTAACAGGTGCCTTACTACTAGTAACAGGTGCCTTACTACTAGTAACAGGTGCCTTACTAGTAGTAACAAGGACGCTAGTAGTAACAGGGGCCACGCTAGTAGTAACCGGCGCCTTACTACTAGTAACAGGCGCCTTCCTAGTAGTAACAAGGACGCTAGTAGTAACAGGCGCCACGCTAGTAGAAACAGGTGCCTTACTAGTAGTAACAAGGACGCTAGTAGTAACAGGTGCCACGCTAGTAGTAGCAGGTGCCTTACTACTAGTAACAGGTGCCTTACTAGTAGTAACAAGGACGCTAGTAGTAACAGGTGCCACGCTAGTAGTAACAGGTGCCTTACTACTAGTAACAGGTGCCTTACTAGTAGTAGCAAGAACGCTAGTAGTAACAAGGACGCTAGTAGTAACAGGTGCCACGCTAGTAGTAACAAGGACGCTAGTAGTAACAGGTGCCACGCACACGGTAGTAGTAACAGGTGCCTTACTACTAGTAACAGGTGCCTCACTAGTAGTAACAAGGACCCTAGTAGTAACAGGTGCCGCGCTAGTAGTAACAGGTGCCTTACTACTAGTAACAGGTGCTTTCTAGTAGTAACAAGGACGCTAGTAGTAACAGGTGCCGCGCTAGTAGTAACAGGTGCCACGCTAGTAGTAACAGGTGCCTTACTAGTAGTAACAGGTGCCACGCTAGTAGTAACAGGTGCCGCGCTAGTAGCAAGAGGTGCCTTACTACTAGTAACAGGTGCCTTACTAGTAGTAACAAGGACGCTAGTAGTAACACGTGCCACGCTAGTAGTAACAGGTGCCACGCTAGTAGTAACAGGTGCCACGCTAGTAGTAAAAGGTGCCACGCTAGTAGTAACAGGTGCCACGCTAGTAGTAACAGGTGCCCGCTACTACTATCTTTGCACAGTAAATTTGTGAGTTTTCCTAAAAAATCTTGCGTTTTTTTCATGTGTTCAACAAAAAAGCAATATTTTTGAATCAAAAAATGTGTTTTTAATTATGAACATTGCTCACACTGAGGCCACATGTATGAGAACATCTTGAGATTACACTATTGCAAGAACGCACTGTACATGATCAGGTGACACAAGAACCATGAACAGTCAAGAACTTCAAGCTTGTTTCTGGGCGCGCGATGATAAGCCGAAAAAATTCACAGCTTCCATTCACAGCTCTGCAAGGGCTCCTTTGTAGTGACACTGGTCAACTGTAATGAACAAAAGTTACCAACGCAACACTTACTGTAGACTGGTTGAAGACACTACAATCAAGGAATGCTTTATGAGCATAAATTAGTCCTGAACCACTAGATCAATGATGTCTAAAGGCAACAATTCAATAACTTTGACGCCTTGCTGAAACTCAAGAACGCGCTGGGTCTGGGCGACCCATGCTGACAGCATTGTACCTTGCCAGCAAATCAGTATACTCACCCTCCCGAAGCCGATTGCGAAGCAACCTCACCTTGAAATCATGAAAGCCAGCAAGACCAAAGGCAGCCCAAGGACCCTCCAAGTAGAGCTCACAAATCTCGCGGCGCACAGCAAGTATGCTCCACAACTTCAGGATGTTGATGTCCTCCTCTGACATATCTTCATGGGCAAAGCGGTTCCCCGGCAACACATTGATCTCAGAGCGCATCAACTGCGGGAGTGTCATGGATGGTGGCGCATTCCAGCTGCGCTTGGAACTCGAAGGCCGCTTCAGCGCCGCAGCTTTGGCCTGTGGGTCCAACCAAGACTTGGCGCTCTTGACCTTCTTGGGATGCAGCATTTTATTGCCAGCCTTGCTGAATTGCTTCTTGAACTGAGCCATGCTCTTCGGGGATGGCTTCTTCATACTCTTCATAGGCTTTGAGGGCTTCGAAGAGCAACTGCCGGCACTGGTTCCGCGTTTTGCCTTCACCTTTTTCATTGCCACTGACTTCATGGCAAGCTTCTTAGCAAAAGAGCTTTGCTTTGGCATGGTTCTACGATCCTACTCGAAAGAACTACAGCAAGAACTACAGCAAGAACAACGCACGATCTCAATCCAGCTACAGAGCCAGCGCCACAATTTTGGCAATGAAGCCATGCAAGAACATTCAAAAAGAACGTGGCAGTTGATCAGCAAGAGCAACAACCAAACAGAAGAACATGACTCAATAACTAGATCCAAACACATTATTACAGTCGACCAACACAGACGAACATGATCTGCAAGAATTCAAAAGATCCAAACGCATAGCAGTTGGTCTTCAAGAACAAACAAATTCTTCTGTAAAAGCAAGACTCACTGTGCTCAAGAACAGTTACACTTTGATCAAGCAAGCAACACACAATGTTTGCAAGAATGTTTGCAAGAAAGAACATCAAGAAAGGCATCAACTGTGGTTGAACTTCACCGCAAGAAAAACATGCCCACTAGATTGTGTTATAGGACAGATCATGGTGCTTCCATGCAAGAAAATGAAAGAGAGCTATATATGGCCGTATTGTATTTGATGCATCAGTTTAAAGACTTCCTTCTGGTTTTGTTTTCAGTGCAGTGCTGCAGTGCTGACATCGGATGCATCTCTTTTCACGCGCTCATCTCATCATATCGTACTTATGCTTCTCCATGGACAACGTGCCAACATCAACTTTTCTGATGTAGCAAAAACAGTCCACGGCCGGTCACCCGGGCTGTTATTGGTATTCCCTGACTAGAGGGTCCACATATGAATTACTACATTCAAGAAAATCAAAAAGACCTCCATCAATGCTCGCTTCAATCCTTAGGTTGACAACGCAAGAACAAACACAAGAACTCACAAGAACACAAAGCACAAGAACCCGCAAGAACTGTCTGAAAAAGTGCAATGAATCACATATATTGTCAAGAACTCAAGAACACATCAAGAACAGTTCATCAACAGTATTATCAAGAACATATTGCAATAAGCAAAAATGCAAGAGAAGTGCATGATTAAACTACAGATCAAAAACAGATCAAGATGCACATCCACAGCTTGGATGATCTGGCGATGACTCCTCCTCACCACGCTCATGCGGAGAGCCATCTGAACCAGCATACTCTGTCTCACCACCGGAGACAGCGCCCTGCATGGCCTCTCGCGGACGGAGCCACTCGGTGGGAGGTCGCGGGCCAAGCTCTCCCCACCGATTCATCGAAGGTAGCTTCGGAACAGCTTTCACAGCAGGAGGAGCAACCACTGGCGCAACTTCTGGCACAACCGATGCTGATGGCTTGGCCATGAATCTCGGTGCCATGCTCGGCTTTGGTCTCGATGTCACGGAGGATGTGGGCGTCGGTACCGGAGGTTGTACCACATATTTGCCAACTGGATGATGCTCCGTGCCAACTGTAGTGGATACGAACATCTGTCGTGGAGGCTCCGGTGGAAATGGATAACCATGAGCTTGCGGCATCGACACCGAAGGGTGCTTTGGTCGGCTTCCATGTTTGGTCGCAGGATCGTAGCGTGGAGGTGCTGGACCGGCAATGTTGACTTTCAAAGCCCTCTTCGTAAGACCTGTAATGGTCTTGCCGCGAAGTGCAAGCTGGATCGCCACTGAATCAGCAGCGGAGCTCAGGTTGAAAAAGGTAAACATCTGGTCTGATGACCCCTGACCTGAGGCAAGAACATGATCGGCAAGACGCATCTCAAGCGCAAGAACTGACAAGAACACCAGGTGGCAAGAACAAAACATGTGGCAAGAGCTACAGGCGGCAAGAACAGGATATCCCCTTTGAGTGGCGCCTGTCAAGAACATGCAGCATCTCAGTTACAAAAAATATCTCAAGAACATCACAAGTGCAAAGAAGCTGAATCTCTTGAATCACAGATGTTATATCAAAGCATCACCGTGTCAACCGCAACAAACTCTAGCAACACAAGTGGCAAGAACATGGTGATATGTCCATCTCAAGAACATCACAGGTGGCAAGATCACGAAGCCTCTTTTAACGTCAAGCGTCTACCAATCTTGATATCATTCGGAATCGGCGAATCGTTGGCCGCCAAATAGTCATAGATCTCCTCAGTGGGTACATAAACAAATCGACTGTGGAGGAACTATTATGTTCAGCAAGAACTATGTTAAGCAAGAACATCGCAAGATTGACTGTGCAAAAGAACGCAGTTTCAAAATAAATCTCCACTGTACTTGACTAGAATCTTGCCGGGTGATACCCATCTTCCATCCACCAATATACAAGCGCTGAGGCTCAGCAGCCATTGCAAGAACAACAACTAGTAGAGGAAGCACACTAAACTCAAAAACCAAAACAAAGTATACATGTGCAAAATGTGAATGTACACATGGACTGTGCATTTGCAGCGCTTGGGCATTCAAATCTTGCAGTATTTCAATACATCCAAGCAAGAATCTTCAAAGCTGATTCCAAATGGTAAACTCAAGAACATCTCAAACGCACAGCTCAAATCTAGCAGCATTGCAAACACTTCACAGCAAGAAAGCAAGACATCAAAAACACATGTTTGCAAGAATGTTCGCATGTTCGGTGTACACTTCACAGCAAGAAAGCAAGACATCAAAAACACATGTTTGCAAGAATGTTCGCGTGTTCGGTGTACAAGAACCTGTGCAAGAACTTCTGGAACATAATCTGGGTGTGGCGTTTGCAAGATGCGCAAGAAATATATTTCCGCGAAAGCTTTTGTGCTAGCTTGAAACCAATGAAGCTGCCTCTACACTTACACATTTGCATACAAATCTACCACTCAATCCTCAAGAAGACCTTGTGCCTCAGCCTCTCGCACAGCAGCAGCACCAGCGGAACGGGCAGCATCCTTCGCAGTTTCGAGGTCAGCGCCTCCCTTGAGTTGTGTAGGCCCTGCTGTGGACATTCTTCCGGAACATCAGCTTAGTGGGCGGTTCATCACCTCGTTCATCGCCATCATCAGCATGACCAACTGCTCCTTCACCAGGAACTTCATTAGGCTCATGAGAGTTGGTTGGAGGGAGAGAGGATGGTGGACGCTTGATGGCTGGCCTCTTCATGGGCCCTGCCTTCGACTTTGGCACTGCCTTCTTTGGGATGTGGCCCTCTGCTTCATAAAGCAACTTCTCATCTAGGTTCAACTTGCGCTTCACAGGTGATGGGGGTCCCAACTCAAGTCGGCTCATGCGAAAGGATGCCGAACTTCCGGTGAATCTGCCCTGAGGCTCTGTTTTCGATGCATCGGGGCTGAAGCCAACAGAATTGGACGAAGTTGGACCTTTTGTAGGTGTAGCTGGGGCAGCATGAGGTAAAGGCTGAACCTGAATGCTGTTGATCTTCTCAAATTCAGAGATGTCAAAGTCCTGTGCATCCTGGAGAGGGAGGGCGAGATCACTGCGAGAACCACCACCGTCTGCCGCCGCCCAAGCAGTGGCATCTTCTTCACCATCACTGACCCCTCCATCATAATCCGTTGGAAGGATCAATCGCTCCAACACAAGTTTGATCTTGTTGGAATCCGGGCTACCAATCCTCCTCAGAACTTGATCTCTCTTAAGCAGGTCATACTTTAAAGATCGAAACATCCCCATAGCGATTCGAATCAGGAGGTCCGAGTTGTCAATGAAGGATTTGTTCTCTCGCTCGGTTGTGTTTCTGACTTCACCAAGGTCAAGAAGCTTTTGCAAAGCTTCCCTGATTTTTTTCCCTGCAAGTTTAGAGTTTGGGGCAATGGCAGCCAAGTCGTAGCAAAGGTTCGCCATTTTCACCATGTACTCTGGGTCTGGTTGAGACTTCCAGGTGAGCTTTGCAAATTTTCCTGGAGAGATCAAAGCATGCAGGTCACTAGTTTCTTTGTAGGTGAGGAAGTTTCTCAGCACGTTCTGAATGTCTCGGACTCCAGTGCTGCTGTCTGCGACCAATCGTGATTTGCCGGCACGTTCTTTCAGTTTTGTTTTGGCAGCATTGCTTTGCTGCTCCAAGGCAACATCTAGACTGGACATACTTGGTGCGGGGCACCAGACTAGACCAATACACTTGTGACTTGAACTTGAAACGCTTTCCAAGTTCCACACAAGTTGCAAGAACCTATATCAACTAAAAACACGCAAGACCAAAAGCCTCAACAGCAAGACATGCATGCTGGACACTGCAATGCAAACTGCTACACAATGCCTTGAATGCTTTCGTTCTATGTCAACAAGACAAAACACGCAAGACCTGATGCCATCACAAATAGAGCTGAGATGCCATAACAAGTAGAGCTGCGCACATAGAAAGCAGCAAGAGCAGCCAGAACTTTTTGCTTGATGTTGTAGTCGTTTTGTGAAACTGTGAAACAAAAAGGTCGGGACCAAAAGATCCATCAAAAGCAAGCGTTTCACAGCTCGCAGTTGTAGGGCCTATAGCGCAAGAACACATAAAGCAAGAACGTTTCAGGCAAGAACGATGCTGCGACATGAAGTTGTTTTGTGTGATTGTTTCACTGCGTGGTCGTTCTTTTGCACCGCAAAAACAAAAGAAGCAAAGGAAAACACAGAAACCAAATAAACAAAGAAAACAATAAAGGAAAAGAAGACAGACACCAACAAAATAGTAAAGCAACCATAAAAAGAGAACATTATAGACGCAAAAAGAAAGTGGAAGGAAGTGAGAAAGGAACAAAGGAAGAAAGGAGCAGCGACAGAAAGGAAAAGAAAGGAACAAAGGAAGAAAGGAGCAGCGACAGAAAGGAAAAGAAATGAAAAAAAAACAAAGGAAGCACAAGCAAAAGCAAGGAAGGAAGAAGAACGACGTAAGACGCGAAAAGGAAAAGGAAGAAAGGAGAAACGGCAGAAAGACAAAGAAAGAACAAGAGGAAAGACATTGAAAAATGAAGAAAGACAAGGGCAAGGAAGGAAAAAATGGTACAACAGCAAGAAAGGGTGCAAATTAACGGATAAGGATAAGCAAAAGGAAAGGATAAGGAAAACATAAAGGGAAAGGAACAGCAAAGGGAAAGGAAAGGAAAAGGACAAAAGGACAGAAAAAGGAAGGAATGAAAAAAGAAAGAAAAGCAAAGATAAGAAAATAAAGTAAAGAAAGGCGCGCAGACAGAAGGAAATAAACAAAAAAAAACAAACATCACCAAACAAATCAAAAAAAAAGCAACCAAGAAAACACCCAAACACCACAAACACAACAACTCCCACAACAAAACAACACAACAAAAAAGCAACAAACAACTACAACACAAAAACCCAACTGTGCAAACTGCACTCTGAACTGTGCAATTTGCACTCTGGAGAGTGCAAATTGCACAGTTGTAGCCCGGACTAAATGATCATTTACTCTCGGAGAATTAGTCGGGATCCGGTCTAAATGATCATTTACTCTTTAGTCCCCGGACTAAATCCTTAGCGGAGTCATTTGATCTATCAGGTGACGGATCGTGACAGCCAGAAAGGGATGATCGGCTTTTGCTGATTGGGAAGGGGCCCGACGACCCGGCTGCTCGAACAATCACACCTGCTGAAGCGGCGAAGTTGTTGCGCGGCAGGAGCTCGCGATATCAGGAGGAAGACAGACGCACCGCATGCGGAGACCCCAAGATGTTACTTGACGCGACCCCCAGAAAGCTGGCTGATGCGGCAGTGCACTGGGCAGCTCAACAACTCCTGGGGGAAAATCTCCCCGACAAAGTGGGAGTCTGTCGACTCGCCTGGGAGGAAGAGACTGAAAGGGTCCTGATGAAGTGGCTCCAAGACAATCCCAAGCAGGGATCAGCCGGCCTTGTGGGGGGAAAACAGAAGAACAAGAACAAAGGTCTCCCTCTCCATGAGCAGGCAATGAAAGCCATGTGCTATGTGCTGATGCATGCGGCGGGCACCGAGGAGTGCCCCATCAGCGAAGAAGGTTGGGTGAAATGGCAACAACTCGCCGCGCATCAGTCCTGCAATTCCAAAACTGGGTGCTGCTGGAAGCACTCGACCAGGACAAAAAGGACCGACTCGTTGCGAAGCAAGACACTGATGGAGTCTGGTGGGTCGCGGCCTGGTCGGGCCACACGCAGGAGAGAGTTGTTGGCCCAGCCGCAGTGGTCCCAACCGAGGAACTCCCGGCCTTGCTGGCGCATGGCAGCTACCGACGTCGCACTGCGTCCATTCAGAAGAAGTTGGTGAGAGGCGACCGAGATGTCCACTTCCACGACCCCGAGGAACACGCAGAGCGGTGGCGGGTCGACCTCGAAACACGGATAGATATCGATGTCAAGAAAGCCGTTGACCTTGGATGCAAGTTCCGGAAGACCGGCAACAAGGTGTGGCTCTGTGATTCGACAGTACCGCCAGCCGCAATCATTAGGATCACCCCGTGGGACGGCTTACCTGAAGGCAGAAGCCTCGAGGACCGAGAAGATGAGCATGGCTCGGCAGCGAGCTCTGCCAAAGCACCGATGTCAAGCGCTGCGCTGCCCATCAGGCCCAAAGTGACAGGCAGATGGGGTCCCATGCCAGAAGAAGAGAAGAAACCCATTACCGAAGAGATCCTAGACGTCGCCAAAGGCCTCGGGAGCAACTTACCCGAGAACTTCGAAGATGGCCTTGCTGTGGACCTCGCGACCCGAGGCGCGTTTCGCCGGGGAAGCAGAGGGAGAAATGGAAGTTGATTGGGGGGGCACTGACTCTGAGGTGGAAATCGCCCAGGCCATCCCAGCAGGAGCGTTTATACAGAACTTGTAGAACCTAAACAAGAGAAGACTGAAGGGCTGACCGAAGGGCTCAGCCCAAAGCCGAAACGACCGCAGCTCTTCCAAAGAGCGAAGAAGTGATACCCACGAAGGTTGAAGAGAGTGTCGACGTCCCCAGTGCAACAGAGACCCCAGGAGGAGCACCAGCAGCAGAGGGTGTGCCCAATGCGCCACCGCCCCCTGGAGATGCCAAGGGAATCGAATACCTTCCACCTAAGGATCTAGAAATGATCACCGAAGGAGACTTACCCAGGCCTCGAAGGCGAAAGGTCAAGTTCGGGGATGTGCACCTGCATCTTCTCAAAGCTGTGGCCGACGCCGACGCCGCCAACTGGGCATGTCTCCAAGAAGCTGTCCAGCAAGCCCCAGCAGCCTCTCAGGTTAAGTCGGAGTTCGTGGAGCGTCTCAACCAGTTCGCCCGAGGCAAGACTCAAGAGTAAGACGGAGGCTGAAGCCAAAGCCGAAGAGCGAGCCCAAAGGGTCAAGCACTACACTGAGGCAGAAACCGACTACCGGGCAGGCCTCAACGATCAGATGTTACGACTTGAGCTCGCGAACCCGTCGGTCCAAGGACTGGGGTTCCGCTTGTTTCTGATCACCGACTGAAGCAAGAGATTGAGGCGGGGAGATCCGTCTGGGTTGCCAGAAGAGCCCAAAGGGCACGAGAAAGAGCGGCTCAGCACCGACAGGAGGTCGACACCTGGAGTCGAGCAGAGAAGGGACCAGGAACAGGACCCTTGTTGGATGTTGATCTTGCAGAAGCCGGTAAGGTGTTGGACAAAGCGCTTCATGATGCAGCCCAAAAAGACCTTCGAACCTTCAGAGCGGACCTCCAGAATGAGGCTCGACGAGAGGGCAATTGGAACAAGCGGGCGCCAGACACCGCCAGCCGTAAGAAGATCAAGAAGCAGCGGAAGCGCGAGGGACAAGGGCATACCAAAGACGACGCTGAGCGTGACCGCAATCACGCCATCGCGCACCAGACTGCCGAGGGGAGCTCCTTGGCCGGAGGTCTTTCCGCCCCGAACCTCAGCAATTTTGACCAAGGACTGAAGAGGAGTCCTGGAGATGCCCTTGAAGCTGAGTGGGATCTCGATCAGGCTTCAGGAATGATTTTTGCGCCCTTGAAGCTGAGTGGGATCTCGATCAGGCTTCAGGAATGATTTTTGACAGCCTACTGCTGGCATTTATACTAGCCATGGCTTTGGCCATCAGAAGACTCCTTTCCAAATGGGGGTCAAACCACCAGGAGGATCGGCAAAGGTCTATTTGGAGGCCACCAAAGTCGGCGGAACCAGAAAGAAAGTGAGATTCAGCCCCCCCAAGAAAGGTAGAAGAGTCGTGCAAGAACCCAACGTGCGTTTCCTGGGTGGACCAAGGGCTGCTGCCAGAAGGCACCCCGCGGGAAAGAGCTTTAGGTTTGCTCAAGTTCAAGGACGGCGCGAATTCGACCAAGAAGGATTCTCACTGTTACTTTCAAGGGGTGAAGACCCAGTCAGATATGTTCCGGCCTATAGCCGTCAAGAGGAACAACCGGTCATCGACTTCCTGGTCCACTGTGCCTCCAATGAAGCCAAAGCACCGGGCACCATCAAACTGCGACTTTCCGCCATACGCAGCATGCACTTGACGTTGGGATACCCAGATCTCTTGATGCACACGCCAAGGATCCCGCTTGCCCTGGCCGGGTTGCGACCCCGTGACTCCAGACATGTTGAAATGGCTTGGGGAACATCTGCAGTATGGAAGGGCCGAGGAAGCTAGCCTCCTTTGGGGCGCCCTCACCTTGGGATTTTTCTTCCTACTTCGGGCTTCGGAATACCTTGATGTCGGGTACCAAGATCCCAGAAGAGGCCTGCGTGGGTCCGACGTCACCTTGAAGCTCAATGGCAATGCCGTGGCGCTGAACCGGATCAGCGAAGTTGACGAAGTCACCCTTCTGGTGCGAGGATCCAAGACAGACATCTACAATCGGGGACAGGTCAGAAACCACTTTCGCACTGCGGAAAAGGTGTGTGTTGTGAAATCCGTCAGGGCAGCCAAAGGTCTGGGACTCCCGGAAGGGGACCTGGGCGCTCACTCGCTGAGGTTCGGTGGGGCAAGTGCCCTGTGGGCACAGTACCAAGACACCTCCCTAGTGAAGCGCTGGGGACGATGGGCTTCAGACAGCTTCCAAACCTACATATGGGAGGCGCGAGAGACTGCCAAAGGCGTAGCACAGAAAATGATCACGGCAGACCTCACTCCAAACTGACCCTCTCAATAAGGATCCGTGATGCGTTTCGCGTCCGGATTCCTGAGGGGGGAAGGAAGCCCAAGATGGGCAAAGGGAACGGCGTAAGGACGCCTGAGTTTGAGCCATCGCGCGCAAAAAGGGTGTTGCGTGCTGGTGACAGTTTAGGAAAAGGAAACTTGTTGTGTTCAACGCAGTGTGCACGGGGTTTTCTTGTAACAAAACTGTTTCACCTGTAGCGGCTCAAGGTTTGCTGTTAGGGTACCCACCCCCCCATCCCCCAGCCCAAGATGGGCAAAGGGAACGGCGTAAGGACGCCTGAGTTTGAGCCATCGCGCGCAAAAAGGGTGTTGCATGCTGGTGACAGTTTAGGAAAAGGAAACCATATGGTTTCTTTGCCTTTTGCTAGTTCCTTTGCCATGTTCTTTTGAGGGAAGTAAATGTTTTATGCATAAAATACTAGCAGTAGCGTATTTATTCCTCAGGATTTGTTGAATGATATGTTCTCAACATTTTCCTCAATTTGATAGAGAGGATTTAGTCTAAGACTTTGTATGATGTTTTGCCATGCCCTTGTTCCTTTGCTATGCCCTTTTGACAGGTGTAGGAAGAACTTTTTGACGAAAAGCCAAAAAAGTACCACCTCAACAGACGTTGACAGTTGAAAGTTGCATCTGTTGAACAAGCAACCTTGTTTTTACATCCCTATGTTCGTTTTGTTTCTTCCTTTGCAAAGTTCCTGTGAGAAAACCGGTGTTGATTGGTCGTGTGAATAAAAGTAGGGTTGTGCTCCGTCAGTTCTCCCACTCAAGCATCAAAGGCTTGTAATTGGCAAAAGTCAATGCAGCAGTTTATGCCTTTGTTCCTTTTCAAGCCTTTGACTAGTGGTAGGTTAAGAACAGAAGTGGTTTGTTCAGCTGAAACTTCATGAAGAAATTTCCCTCAGCCATTTTCACATCCCAAGGTCAAAATTCTTGCGTAATGCATTGCTTGTCATGCGCATTGTTCTTTTGCACTTGCTTATCGAAAGGCGCAGCCATTGGCTGTCGCCCGCCCCCTGTTGCAATTGCAGGATGGTGATACATTCGAGCAGATTGGCAACGCTTTCCCAATTGACCCAGTGCCCTTCAATATTGCCTATTTGAAGAAAGTCCAGAGCTCAGAGCTTGTTGTTGTTCAATCAAACTTGATGCTGTGCCTTGGTGAACGTTGAATGAAGAAGACAAACAAAGCAGGCAGCGATGAAAGCCAGAACATGTTTTGTTCAACGCGTGTGCAAGCGCATGGTGGTTATTGTCGTTTTGCCGTGAGGCGATTGAGAAGGAGATGAAACTGTCCATCGCAGCACCCTTGATTGATGTTTTTAGCCACCAGGACGAGCCGCTGTTTACGCCACCAACTCGTTTGCTAGTTGTATTTCAATTTCTCAGCTTTTGTTCACTCGGCTCAGCGCTTTGTGTTGCAATGTCTTTGCTCACTTTTCACTTTTCACTCTTTTGTCAATCGCTGGTCAGGTGAATTTGTCCAATTGTTTTCTTTCGCAACACCTCACCCAACCCCTTGCACACCACCGTCTCAACTTGCCTTTGCAGCATTGTGGTTTGCCAGTTTGCTCATCGCGGATTTGCAGGATGGAAGTTGGATTAGAGAAGAAAAGATGTCGGCAAGCCTTCGCGACACGGATGAGCCCATCACTTGGTGTTTTGTTTTGAGCAGCTTTTAACCATGCAGGGCTTCAAACTGATGTCAATGTTACAACCTTCTGATGTATTTTTGTTTTTTTGCCGCTTCTGAGTTGCGCTTGTTTCGAGAAACAGCTGTTTTGACCACACTTCAAGTTTGTGTTTTTCCCTCCAGTTTTAAGGACAGATTGCTATGGCTTCACATTGCCATCAGCGTGAGTGCTTTTCTCAGCAGCGTTACGCCTAGCGTTCCACTTGTCTTGCCCTTCTGTGGCTGAGGTGAAGCCAATTGAGAGCAAGGGTTCCCAATAGTTTCACCGAATTCCATCTTTGGAATAAATGTAGAGTGGATGTCGCTGTGGCATGACCGTGCATCACTCACAAGATATGAGACTTGACACTGCGTTGACACTCTTGTCCAGCAGGTTGTGCACACAGCGGGTGAAGAAACAGTGAACCAAGAAGCTGTTCAAGATACGTTTCACTCGGGCAATGTATACGCCCAAGCACAGCCACGAATCCAACCATACATGGTGAGAAAAGGTAAGTGCTTGATTTTGAATCGGCTTTCCTGAGAGAAACTTGAAAAGAAAACGGGAGGAATATATATTGAAAATTCGTGGAAAAGAAGTGGATAAAGTTTGGTGTGCCTTTGACAGGGTTAAGCAAGAAGGGGGAAAAGTATGACAAATTTCGCGAATGAAATTAAATATTACTGTTTTAGGGTGTTCAGACGCCTGGGTGCCACTAGGGTTTCTTTTAAAAAAAGTCAGGTGTCTGGTGTAAGTCTGTGAAATTCACTTTTACACACTGAGTCAAAAAAGTTCAAAAAGAACGGGAATCAAGCAAGATGAACAATGCTCATGAAATGAAGGCAGTGGAATCTTAGTGAAGTACTAAACTTAGGGTCGCAAACGCCATGGCGGAACACAAGGTGGGAATGTGGACCAGTTTCAGCTGATTAACATCAAACTACATCGTACATTCTACATGAAATCAGAACCCAGGTTCACGGTATCCAGGTGTATAAAGCACAAACCAGGCGTCAAACTTTTGCAGGTCACACACACCTCTCTATAAACTCATATGGACCAGGTTCAGTTGATTGTAATGAGGCTAAATGCATATTCTCCATGTCTCCTGTCTCCATGAAATGAGAATCCAAAAACATAATGACACATAAGAGAAGGAACAGGAAAGAGAAGGCGCAAAGAAGAAAATGAGAAAAGACAACTTGACAACACATTTACTAAATCAGTTGGCTGAGCTGAGCTGCTCAGGGAATCACAGAATCTGAGGTCTGAGTCTGAGGTTCTGTTGATGAATGTGGTCTAGGCATTAAGTAGCAAGTGATAAGTAAGAATTAATTTATAAGAAACTAATAGAAGTGCAAGATCTTCGTTTAGAAGCAGGCCCCCCGGCAGACTATGGTGACACAGCAAGGCAGCGCTAGATTGGCGCTAGGTTTCTTCATATCAGGATAAGCAAGCAGGAAAAAGAAGAAACAAGCAGAGAGCAGAGAGAAGGAAAAAAGAAGATACAAGACCAGAAAAACGAAGAACAAACAAGAAGACAAAGAAGGAGAAGAAGAAGATTAATGCACAACAAGAAGAAGACAAGCAAGCAGGAAAAATAAGCAGCTGACTGGCAGACTATGGTGATACAGTAAGGCAGCGCTAGATTGGCGCTAGGATTCTTCATAACAGGATAAGCAAGCAGGAAAAATAAGAAACAAACAAAGAGCAGGAAAAAAGAAGACGCAAGACCAGAAGAAGGAAGAACGAACAAGAAGAAGAAGGAGAAGATACAGCTGTTGAGGGGGTGCTGTTGTCAAGTATGGTGGCTAGGTGGCACCATCCAATCCGTTCCATTTGGGGGTAGGTAGTGGAGCCACCAAGGGGTAGCAAGCTTGTAACACGCTTCGAAGGCATTATAGGCAGCATACGGGCGCCTCCAAGTAACCCGTTTTAGTCTGCAGTAGTGCAGGCAGGATAGCTCACTGCGTTCGCCAAAGGCCCTGTGTCCTATGTAGCGAAGGTGTTCTGGGAGGGCAAGACTACCTAAAAGCTTACATCCAACAAAGGCCTCAGCTCGGATTTCTCGCAGGCAGGGTGGCAAACTCACCCTTTCCAGCTGTAAACAGTGCGAGAAGGTATGCATGTGCAGGGTGGTAATATTCGTGTGAGAGACGTCAACCACGGCGAGCTGTTTGCAGTTTTCATATGCCCTATGACCCATGAAGACTACATCCCCCCCTAGCACAACACTTCGGATACCAGACGTATGAAAGCAGCCCTGCGGAATCCCTGCAGGGGGATGCAGCATAGGCATGGTATCGGACAGCGCTTTGACACCAGGTAGGGAAATCTGCTCAAGCTTACCACAGCTTTCAAAGGCATACGGCCCTATTACTGCTCCCTCGGCAAGCTTGCATGCGCCTTCGGTAAGGATGCCAACTTTTTCCAGGGCACAACACTCAGAGAAGAGTCGTACACCAAAGGCAACGCAGCCGGGCATTTCAACCATTACCAGCGCAAAACACCCTTGGAAAGCAGCATATTCCACAGCCACAACAGTGTAAGGGAGCTTGACAATTTGCAGCGAATGGCAATATCGCCAGGATTCTCGGTCAATCGTGTGAAGTCCAGGGTCAACTTTGACATGGCGAAGGTGCGCGACAGAGGAGAAAGCTTTGGCCGGAAGTATTCCGGCGGCATTGGCAGGGACCCTGATTGCTTTGGGGTAGTCCTCATACTCTTCCCCTCGAATTTGTTCCTTGCAGTCATACCTCTGGAAACACTCTTGAACAACTAGGTGGAAATGACTGTTAACCCACAGGGTTTCTTGGTGTGTGTCTGCATCGAGGAGGATGAGCTCACACCCGAAAGTATCCAAGTGACTGACTGCGGGCAGATTTTCTACCAAGTAATCCTCCAGCATGTCCCACCTATGATGTATGCTCACAGGCACTACAATTTGTATGCCAGTTCCAGCCATGGTGGTGAGCAGGAGAGTGTAAGAGCAGTTGCCAGCAAACTCGTTGTCTTCATAGCTCTCCCATAGCGCAGTGTTGTCCATGTGGATGACAGGGGGACAATTGGCCCGCAACAGGCAATTAGCAGGCAGTTAGCAGGCAATTAGCATCCGACCATCTAATCTAGCTGGTTTGAGCCAACTGCAGTGGGGAACTAGTTGGTCGCCTACCACTCACATGCTGCAATGGGCTCCTGGGTACTGTTGCCAGGGGTGGGCACCCATGTGATGCATGACCGGTGAGGCCAACTGCCGGCTAACCTCGATACCTTGCTCAGGACAGCATCTAGGGATGCTGCCTGTCGCGAGAGCCTTGCTGACTTGCTCAACACCAACCGAGAGGTTCCTAGCATAGGGGTCATAACCTTAACGGACAGTCAAATCCCCTTGGTTTCACTGAGGGCGCGGTGATGACTAGCATGTGCGGGCTCAGTGCGCACTTAGAGTGCACAATTGTCTCCGAGCCCTGCTCCGTGCCCTGCTCCGTGACTGAGTCACGGGGTTCAATTTGCTCCATCTCGGGAGTAGCGTGGATGGGATTTGCTTGATTGGTCGTGGCATAGTACCCTGGTTGCACTCTAGCTGTTTCAAAGTCGGTGGTCTTCTGGAGATACCGTTTGTAGCTGATCCTTGCTACCGCTGTTTCAAACGTGCTAGCATGAAGTGAGTGGGTATGGGGGAGCGCATACGGCTTCTTCTTCTTGTCTTTCTCCTCAGATGGGTAGCCCTGCAGGAAGTAATTTCTGAGCAGATTAAAGTCGGTGACCGTACAGGTTCTATTCCTCGAGAGTATATTCCAATTTTTTCCGCGAATTTTGAATTGCAAGCCCTGTTAAGAGCCACCTGGAGATAAGCTCATACTTGTTACCTACACTTCGCTTGGAGTAGGTTTGCGCCGCCCTATGTAAAAGGCCACTGGGACGAGGTAGGTGTTATCGTCAGCCTCTCCTTCCTTGGTCTCCCGCTGCTTGGGCAACCCCTTCATCCACATTATACCATGCTGGCACCTCCAATCGAAAGCCGCATTTGTAGGATGATGCAAAGGAGACCATTTGACCAAAGCTTCAAGGATGCCTTGCTCATGGGCCTTCGCTAGGTAAGGAGTAGGCGGGACTGCTGGGTGTTCACTTGTGGCAAACTGCCCTTCATAGGCTCGAACAACGATATAAGGGTTGTTGGTCTCATTTTGTGCATTGTTGTGTTTGTACCTTTTCCCTTCACCCGGGGTAAAATCTTCAAGTCGCAGGGCACGACAGCTCCACGAGTTTGCGAACCACTTGGACAGGGAAGTAAACATGCACATGATTAATGGGTAGATATGGCTTGCCCAAAAAAAGATTGCGTCCTCGAGTCCTCTTTGAGAGAAACCCTTGAACCACCTGCTCATCACCTTCGATGAGCTTGAACCGAAAAAGCTTGAGCCAAAGGCTACGGGGGGGGGACAGGGAACTGGGACAGGGAACTGGGGCAGGGAACTGGGGGGCAGGGAACTGGGGGCAGCAAACTGTGGACAGGGAACTTGGGACAGGGAACTGGGGACAGGGAACTGGGGGCAGGGAACTTGTGAAAGGATTGCACCACTTGGTGCACCATGCGGTGTGCCATTCCCAGCTGTATATACGTTGAATAGCCCAACTAATGCTTAACACGTGAAACCCATGTCCAGGTACCTGATGTATAGGAAACATAGTCACGTAATATAGAAAACAGGTCACGTAATATAGAAAACAGATCGCGTAACATAGAAAACAAGGTCACGTATAGGCTGCCTAGGCAACAAAACTGGGTCACGTAAGATCGGAGTAAGCAAGAATCTGCGAAAATGACAGAGTTGTGTGAGTCAAACATTTGGGTCAATCGCTCTTGCTGCAGGGTCGCGGGCCAGATTCGTTGTGCACGGAGGGTCCAGGGGCTATATTTTTGGGTCACGTTTTGATCAACTTGGAAACAAAACTGGGTCACGAATTGAGATTTTAGGGTCATGTGGAGTGCCAGGGGCTATATTTTTTGGGTCACGTTTTGATCAACTTGGAAACATAACTGGGTCACGAATTGAGATTTTAGGGTCATGTTGAGTGCCAGGGGCTTTTTTGGGGGGGTCACGTTTTGATCAACTTGGAAACAACACTGGGTCACGAATGGAGATGTTAGGGTCACGTTGAGTGCCAGGCGTTGCAATTTTTGGGCCACGGCTTGATCAACTTGGAAACATAACTGGGTAACGTTAGGGTCCAGGGCATACAAATTTGGTGTTACGCACCGGGTCAGTCAAACAAAAGCAGCTAAGCGAAGCAGTTTCAAGTGAAGCCTGCATTTTTCTCATGTGTTTTGTGAAGTTGTCTCTTTGCACATGAAGTGCTGTGGTGGAATACCAACATTACATTAGCGAGTTTTAGACGTGGCACCAGTTTGAGCAGGCTGTGTGCAGTTCAGGCTCATCTCATGCCTCACGGGGGGCAGGGCTGTGGCATGTGCCAAAACCATGTGTAGCGAACCAAAGCACTGCTTTTTGAAAGGCGTTTGACAGTAGAAGCGGATAGAAGGATGCAGACAGGACAGGGCAGCAGGGTTTGGGACTGCCGTTGACCGCCCATGTCGCTGTCATTGGCGTCGCTGTACCGTGATGATGACTCGAGAATGCCTCAATTGAAATGTGTTTTTTGCAAACACGGATACTGACAGCACTGCTCCTAGTACCAATGCCAGGAGCCACTAGTAGCGTACTTGCTCCTAGTAGTAGGGCCAGGAGCCCCTAGTAGCTTGTAGTAGCAAGAATTCAGAATGCTCCTAGTAGCGATGCCAGGAGCCTCCCAGTAGCCTCCTTGCTCTTAGTAGTAAGGCCAGGAGCCCCTAGTAGCTTGTAGTAGCGATGCTCAGAGAGAATCAGAGACAGTGACAAAGACTAAAAAAGACACTAGGGATCACTAGGGTCTGTGCGGCGCCGAGTTGCCGACCCGACAGTGGTTCCTGCAGAACAATGCTGTGACCCACTGCTTTGAGAACATGACCTCAAGCAGGTTGGGGCTGGTTTTGTTGTACTTAGTTCACCTAGTGATCTAGCGTCGTAGGTTTGCAGCGCCATTGTAGGCTGGGTGGGTTCTGCGCCGTGCACAACGGCCACTGCGATCCACCTTCACTACCAAAGGTTCCCTGTGAGTTGAGCTGGTCATTGAGTTTCAATGTTTGGAACTTTTAGAGAATCGAATCATAGGCATAGGCGGCATCGGCTGTAGGCTTAGGTAGTTCCTGGGCAGGAGAATATCGTGGACGGTGACGAAGCTCAACAAGACATTCATTGCTGGCTTTACGTGTAAACCTTTTTCACAAGAGGCGACCACGAGGTTCAAGACTGCAGATGTCTCGATGCTGTTTCAATCCAAGTCGGAGGCCGTTGCAGCTTGAAACTCAAACTATGATTGATGAGAAATGCGTTTTGATATGTGTTTCTGGACACGTTGCTGAGGGACGGGCTGAGAGAGGGATCGAAATCTGAAGTTGACACCAAGGCAAAAAAAGCTTTACCATTCCTTGAATCAGTCGGTACGTTAGACAATATCGTCCACGGCTGCTTGGATTTAGTTCTTGACACTGAACACTTGGAGACTATGGACTAGAGGACAAAAAAAGCAAGACCGAAAAGAACCCACTAAGAGACCACGATGTTTCACGAGCGAGTAGATTGCCATGCGCGTTGTTGCTGGCTTGAGTGGCAGGCTGGTGATCTTGGAGAACGTTTCTGGAGCAGCAAAGCGCGCTTCCTCCACCCCTGCCAGTGCGGTTTACCAGGCTGGCTACCGCCCGAAAGTTGTCGACCGAAGTGAGTGAGCTCAAGTTTATGATAGATAAGTTATCGGCGTTTTTTTCATGTCGAACCATTGGCAAGTCATTGGCGCCTTACCGGAGGCTGTTAGCTGTGCTCAAACCAATGTTCTGAGCCGTTGCAGGGGGTGGATCATTTTCGTGTGGCATGCGCGCCATTTACGCGAGTGATTCGAGGGGCAGGCGGCGGAACAGGAGGGCCGTGCAGCCTGATACTGTGCCAGTGTCCAGCAATGTGGAAGGTGGGCCTGGACCTGGACTTCATGACGGCACGGAGGACACCGCCTTTGTTTCTTTCTTTGCCGGTGACTTTGTGATAACACATGTTTCAAAACAGTTTGCGAAGTTATGTTATGTTATGTTTCTATGATTCAACCAACTTTCAAACCGTGACTAGAGTAGATTAGGTAGATAGATAGATAGATAGAAGAGAGGAGCTTCAAGTCTTATTGCACGGCGCGCCGGTAGGATGAGGGGAATCAGGGGCAGGCTGATGTCATTCCAGCTGCCATTCAGCTTGGCAAGAACTATTCGCGTGGCAAGAAGCATGGCGTCTCAGTCTCGAACGGTCTAGCTGCAAAGCAGGTGCGCGAAGCCGCTAGCATTCAGAGCCTGGCCAGCTCCTTGAACCACAACATTGCCCGTGTCGCTTTTAGCAGGTGGGCTTGCGGAAGAAACAGCGCTGCGACCCAAAGGACGTGTTTTGGCCGATAACTTCGATAGTCGATAGCCGATAGCCGATAACTCGATAACTGAACTGAATCTGAATGTAATGAATCGCATTTTATTCCGATTCATCAAGTACCAAAGTCAGAACACAGTCAGTGTGTAGCCGGTGGCGGCCACTCCCAAATCCAAGGCAAACCTACAGCTATTTCAACCAAGCTGATGGAACCGTTGCTGGTTTCCAATCCTACGGCCGCAGCGATTCACAGCTGAAGCGATACAAGCAGGTCGGGGCAGTGTCCCATGTTGAGGCCCAATACGCAGGGCTAGTCTCCCTTTTGCAGTCTGGTTGTGTGAAGCACACCGCGGGCATTAGAATTGTTGACGACACGAATGCCTGGGTGGCTCCGCAGCAGCAGGCTACAATCGAAGCAGCGTTTCATCCAGAAGACCTTGTGGATGATGGCAGTGACCCGCACTTGTGTCAGGCCAAGAAAACCAGCTCGAACTCTGGCAAGCAAGGCAAAAGAAAGGTGTGCCAAGTGCTGGGATTGATTGAACGTCTTGTCATCAGGAAAGCTAGACAGAGACCTAGACATTGCGCAGCTTCATGCGCCCGCGCAAGTCTTGCCCAAGGCTAATGCTGGAACCTTGCTGCATCGGGTCGGAAAATGGTCAATGCTTTCACAAGTGCGTGGGGAACATGTTTGCGGAGATGAAGCTCGGGAGATGCTTGGCCGTGCCAAGATCAAGATGTATGTGACTTGCACTGATTCGCTCACAGCCAACCTCAGCGTGGCAGGGATGGAGCAGTCCCGTTTCCAGACAAGAGGTACCGATGGCTCGATATCTTGCCAGGCCTTCTCGTTTTGCACGCACCACCAAGGTTGTTTAAGCCAAGAAGCCCATTATTCTTGCCGCAGAGGGCTTAGCCACCAACCTTGTCAGAATGGCCCACGCATCTAAAACGACTCTCTTTCGTTCCCGCTTGGCCAATAACTTGGACGCATTGGCCCGACAAGCTGTGAGGATGGAAGTGGTGGAAGTACCATTGTCGGCAAAGGTTGATCAGAACAGAGCTGTTCTGAATCTTTGCAGCAGCGATTTGCAGAACTCGGACGGGCAAGAGTTGATTTTGAGCATGCTCAACAATGATTGGGGCTGCCCTTTGAACAATGGTTCTTTGTTACACTTCTGCAAGCCAAATTGTTGCAAGACAAAAGAGGACTTCCAGTTCAAAATGCGGCAGGCGCTCGAGGTTGCCTTCGGGAATATATTTGAGACGCCTCTACTGTACAGGTGGAAGCACATCGACAGCGCCCTTGCCTATGTGATTCGCGGCCTGAGTATCCATTCTTTGGAGTTGCTGCATGGACAAGGGCCACGATGAAGAGCTTGGGGACGATCAAATCAAGCTCATGGATGAGGATTGTACTGATGCCGCTCCTGGGAAGAAACAGCAAGTCAGAATGAACAAGGTCCACGTTTTCCTCAACGCTCCAAATGCATTGGCCCCTTTGCCTTTGCCCTTGTAGTTGTCGACTTGCCCTTAACCTTTTGTAATAGATTTAGATGATTGATGTTGTAAAGTGAAGAGATTATGATGTTCTGTTTCACGGATCGACGTATCGACCGACTATCGAGGAGATGGTTGGGCAAACTTCAGTCGTTGCACAGCCACTCACAAGGTTTATGAATCACCTTTCATTGGTGGAATCTATCCGCGTTCGAGTTCGGCAAGATTGCTTGGATTGGAGCGGTTGGAGGGTAGCAAGTGCTCCTTCCATGTGGAGGAGCTGATTGAAATGAACTACAAGGTGCTCACAGGTGTAGAGGGACGGCGCGCAGTTCAAGATTTTTTCGACCTCCTGTTGCAGCCTCCAGACTCCTCGAAGTGGTGTCCGTTCTTCGGGGTGTCATACTTAGGTGTCACTTTTTGATTTGTAAATACTTATAAGTCATACTTGCGAAAGTTATGTAAGTCTGAAAAAGGACTTACAGAGAATTTACAAAGATTTACAAAAACCACGTTTGGAGACTGCTTTGGCAGCACTTGCAGCGTGTGGAAATTTGCATGCATAAAGCCGTAAAATTCTTGTTTGAAACTACGAAATTATGATATCTATGTAGCCGCACGTTTTCTGGATACATATATATTGTATTTCTTTTGGTCTAAATATGAAAAGTACTTGTCAATGTGCACATATCACATCCTGTATATATACTGAAGATTCTTTGGTTTTGCTTTTCATATTTCGGTCATTACCGATTGTCGGTCGTTACCGAAGGTTGACATTGACCGTGGCATTTGGTTTATAGTCAGGGGGTTCGGATTTCAGCTCGAAGGCGCCTTCAGATATGGGGGACGAAGAGAAGCCGGTGTCTTTACCCATTGAACAGTACTTTGGCAGTTTTGAGACACATATTTTCCATTTTAAGCACGACTCGAAAAATCACTTGTGGGAACGGTCATTACCGTGGGTCTTGGATTAGGGTCATTACCCAAAACCACCCCATACCACCCCATAACACCCCATACCACCCCATACCACCCTATACCATCCCTATACCATCCCTATACCATCCCCATACCATCCCCATACCATTCCCATACCACCCAAGGTATCCCCATACCATCCCCATACCATCCCCATACCATCCCCATACCACCCCATACCACCCCATACCACCCTATACCATCCCTATACCATCCCTATACCATCCCCATACCATCCCCATACCATTCCCATACCACCCAAGGTATCCCCATACCAGCCCCATACCATCCCCATACCACCCCATACCACCCCATACCATTCCACATATCTATTCAGACGTGCGGCTACATAGATATACATCCATACTATGCTATGATACTATTTCTGAAAGTTAGCAAGTGCAACAAACCCAAGAAGCACAAACAAAAACTTTCAGCCAAGGCTGACCTTTCTTAATTCAAAAGCCAGAGAAAGGTTGCGTCGCCAAGAAGCACAAAAGTGCAGTTATATCTCACAAAGTCGGCTTTGCACGCTTGCAACAACCAAAATGGCGCTTGCTCACAGTTTAATCACAGATATTTGCAATCACCATTCTTCAAAATCTGCCTTTTGCATTTCATAGCACAACAAACTCAAAAAACATAACTTTAGAAACACTAAAAAACAAGTTTTTTGGAATTTACAAAAATTATGAAATAGTTTTTGTAGATTTTGTAACCATACTTATAATCAACTACAAATTCAAAAGTGACACCTAAGTATGTGGAGTGTGCTCCCCTCATCCTTCAGTCTATGGTTGACACCTTCCGAAGGGTGGTTATGCCGCAACAGAGTTGGCCCTGGCAAATGTTTCGTGTGGTCTTCATGGAAGCCGAAGAGGGTCTCGAATTTTTGTGGCGACAGCATAGACACTGGCGTGGTTGCTCGCTGTGCAAAGACCGGTGCTTTGCAAACGTTTCTTGGTTCGATTTTAAGTCAGGGCTGTGGGGTCGTACCGTAGCCGCAAGATTGGAAAAACGTATCCCGTAGCTTTGTGGCCCATTTGGTATTCAGGACTGTTATTAGGACCTTAGGATTCCTGCAGTGGTCAGACAGCCCAAACTGGCTGGCGTTGATACTTCGGTCCATGATGGAGGCAAAGGCTGGCGACGAGCCAGAGCCACACCCTGCTTTGCGCCGGCTACAGCATCATGTAGGTGACAATGACAATGACTCTGATTCACAACTTGTTTTTGCTTAAAGCGACTTTTGCAAGCGGCCCATCGTGTACATTGAGGATCATGCCTTTTAGGGTTGCACCGCAAGCCGGTCGGCAGAGCGAGTCGTTGGACGAAGTCGAGGGTATGTACCCGCTCCGCGGCTCAGAGAGGCACATTGGGGATCGTGCCTTTCAGGGGTGGGCACTGGCCGAGATAAGGATTCCTCATCCAGCGTTAAAGCGAGGAAGCTGCTGGCTCCTTCAAATTTGTCCCGAGATAAGGGACTCCTCATCTCAGAGCTAAAGCGAAGCAGCTGCTGGCTCCTCCAAACTAGTCCCGAGATAAGGATTTCTCATTCCAGAGCTGAAGGGGTTGCTGGTTCCTTCAAATTAGTCCCGAGATAAGGATTCTTCATCCCAGAGCTAAAGAGAAGGAGCTGCTGGCTCCTTCAAATTAGTCCGAGATAAGGATTCCTCATCCCAGAGCTAAAAGGAAGGAGCTGCTGGCTCCTTCAAATTAGTCTCGAGATAAGGATTCCGCATTCCAGAGGACCCCACGAAGGCACTGCGAAGCAAGCTTCAGGCCTCGGGGTTTAGGGGAATAAAATATAAGACATTATATTATTTTAGCGCAGTCTGCGCATGCACCCTTTATGTAAGGATACAAATGCGGGACGGAGCACAAAGCTAACTCTTTGTGCTCACCTTGTCAGGCTCCTGCATCTCAATTCTTTTCGATGTCCGGCACTCAGCGTGCGGGTAGGGTTTAGGGTTTAGGGCGTCTCGGCCGCGTGGCAGCGGATGATCACATGCGAAGATGGCACCACCCCCTTTTTTTTAAAAATAGAGGGGGTGGTGGCATCTGAGCGGTTACCGGTGTATCGTTGTCGGTTGTTTTTTACCCCACAAGACATGTGGTGGTAAATTCTTTCCCCTCCCGCCGCCAGGTGTGGCAGGCTACCACCCAATTTTCCACCTATTAGGGTTTAGGGCTCCGCCCTAAATTCCCATCCCTTCCCGAGGCGCGACGAAATTGCAAGTCTGTCAACTTCCGTCTTGGAAAATGGCGTTGCCCAACCCCCAAACGACACTTACTTGAGAGAAGTTGCTCTACAGCGCCTCGAAGAAGTGCGCGCGGTCGCGGAGCCAGCATCAAGGAGCGCGGCGACACGGTCTTCGAGCTCAACCACATAGACCAACACCTGATCCATGTCACGGAGCACCAGGCCCAAATCGTGTTGGAGCGACCCAATGACGGCGGGGGCAAAGGATGCCTCCACCCGTTGGAAGCGCAGTTGCGCCAAGCGCACGGCCGTGATGGCGGCCTCGATGTCACCGCGGACAGCGCCAACAAAGGCCGCGCACGCCACCACGTAGCGTAGCTCTGCTCCCGGGTCCATGCCGGCGCCGCGCGAGGGGAAATTGGGGGCACGGCACGCTTTGAGAGAGGCTGGCTGCAGCGCAAGACGATGCATTCACTCACGGGGTGTCCGGCGTCTACGCGTGAATCCAGCAAGAGAACAAAAAGACTGCGACGCCTCGTGCACAACACATGTGAGGAGCCGGACCAAAACTTGTTCGATGTCACGTTCTTCTCGGACGCTCGACGGACAGCCGCAAACGCATCTCCATCCATTTTCCGCGACAGCCCACGGATGGTTGAACGTGAAAACTGCCGCCAGTTTCTATGGACAAGTCTTTGCGGTAGCTTTCGTAGCAAGACGACAAGAAAAGAAACAATTGCATTGCCTGATATGCGTGTGAAATAGCCTGATGGACTTCCGGCGTAGACTTGGACAGACTACATAGCTCGAAGGTCTTGCTACTGAGGATGCTGCGCGCGTTTCAAAGGGCGCCTCGAATCAACGAAACCTGGCCGGCGTGAAATGGTGCACGCCGGGATTGCCGACGTAGCGCCAGTTCGCATCATACTCGACGCGGCTGAGCGCCACGTACGCCGCAGCAGGCATATTGGCTACATCCAACCACAGCGTTACGTGTGGCAGAGTCGCCCCTTGCACTTTGTGCAGGGTGGACGAATAGCCCAAGCGCAGCGGAAAATGCACGACCCGGTTTTCCGAGGTCCAGGGATGCACTGCCAGCAAGACCCCTTGATCGGTCCGTGCCATAACGTTCCCCTGCTGCGTGCCCACGACGGTCGCGCCCATCCCGTTGACGAACCCGATGGCCTTGTTGAGGTTCTTGGTCAGGATGATCCGTGCGTTCGGGTAGATGGGGACTTCCAGCGGCTGCTCAGATACCATTCGACCCCCAACGTAGTTCTCCACGTTGCTTTCGGGGTCCGCTGGCACAACGGCCAGGGGCACGGCGTCCGGAAAGAGAGCTTGCGCGGCAGGTCATTCAAGTAGGGCCGTGGCCTGGCGGCTGATGGTCAAGAAGAGGGTGTGGGGCGTCTCCGCCAAGATGTGCGCCACGTCTTCTGCCGACGGGATTTCGTTCATCACATAGCCGGCCCGCTGTAGCGAGGGCGCTTTGTGCCCGCGCGTGATGGACCGCAATTGTGGCACGGACGGCTTGCCGACCCGCAGCAATTCTAATTTCTTTTTCAATTCCGGGCACTTGCAGCGCAACATAGTGTGCAACTCCCGTTTCTTCACCATGACGTTGTGCCACAGCGGGGAATCCAGGGCGCTTGTTGGATCCACACCAGGAAGCTGGTAGAAGTCACCGACAAAGACGAGGGTAGGAATTCGGTCTGCCGCCTCCCACTGCTGGATGATGCGCTCAAAGATGTTGCGGCTCAATTGTCAACCTGGCAAGTCAGTGTGGGAAAGAGAAACGAGCATTAACGAAGGCGCCGTGGACCGTGTCGACCTCGAGCTCCGGGAACTTTTCTCGCAAGGTGGCCGCAAGGCGCCCGGTGGGCGCGGCCACCAACACCCGCGCGCCCTGCGCAGCGGCCATTTGCACGGCTTGGCTCACTGCCGTCGACTTGCCGCTCCCGGCTGGGCCCAAGACGGCAAAGGCGGGACGCCAAGCGGCCGCTGCCGGAAATGGGCTCGCTTCCGGCTCCTGTCCCCAGTGTGGGTTGTTGCCATCCATGTCTGCATCTTCATCGGCGGCTGCCAGGGAATTGCAGGCGGCTTCTTGGGCGAGCTTCTGTTGCATGCCTCGCCGCATGCTCTCCACGATCTCCTCATAGATCTGCTGCTGCTGTCGGGGCAAGTCCATGTCCATAGCACCTGGGAGCTGAGGTCCGCCGGGCGCCGGATCCAGGCCATCGTGGTGCTTGTCCAATGTCCCGTCGAGGTATTGGCGGATCAGCACCTGATTGGCAAACAACATAGCCACGATGTTGCGGACGTGGTGCTCTCGGAAAGCCTCCAACTCTAGCTCCGCGCGGATCGCGGCTTCCGACGTCCAGTGGTCGGGCCGATGAAGCAGCGCCAATGCCTGGTAGTACAAGTGGTCAGGCACGAGGTCCAGTTCCGGCCGACGCAACTCCTCAGGTCGCGAAACAGCGCGTGCATAAGCACTTCCCTGCCTCCCTGTGCCTCGCAGGCTGTCCAATTGATCCTTTCCTGCCTCCCTGTGCCTCGCAGGAGTCCTTTCCTGCCTCCCTGGTGCCTCGCAGGCTGTCCAATTGATCCTTTCCTGCCTCCCTGGTGCCTCCCAGGCTGTCCAAATTGATCCTTTCTTGCCTCCCTGGTGTCTCCCAGGCTGTCCAAATGGCTCTTTCCTGCCTCCCTGGTGCCTCTCTGGTGCCTCTGAAACTGTCCAATTGATCCTTTCCTGCCTCCCTGGTGCCTTGCAAGCTGTCCACTGAGTCCTTTCCTGCCTCCCTGGTGCCTTTCAGGCTGTCCAAATGGTCCTTTCCTGCCTCCCTGGTGCTTCCCTGAGCAGCATGTCCAAATGGTCCTTTCCTGCCTCCCTGGTCAGGATTGCCTTTAACACCCCTAGTGCATCCCTTGTGCCTCCCTGGTGCCTCCCAGGCTGTCCAAATGGTCCTTTCCTGCGTCCCTGGTGCCTCCCAGGCTGTCCAATTGGTCCTTTCCTGCCTCCCTGGTGCCTCCCAGGTCCAAATGGTTTTTTCCTGCCTCCCTGGTGCCTCCCTGCGGGACGATGCCGATCGGCCCGGTTCGCGGCAAATCCTGGGGTGGGCCCCACGGCCGGCTGTCCAGCCTGGAAGGTCCGTGAAGTCTTAACTTGCTGCGTGGCTGTTTGGAGCCTCCCCGGGCTATCCAAATGACCTCTTTCAGTGACTCCTGGTTGCGCTGGAGCCTCCAGAGCTGTCCAGCCCGGAAGGGTCTGTGAAATCTTCACTTGCTGAGTGGCTCTCTGGTGCCTCCCGGGCTATCCCAGTGACCTCTTGGTGCCTCCCTGCTTTCATCCTATGGTCCTTGCTGTAATTGGCGACCGCCAAAATACCCCCAACCAAAAACCCACATCCAAACCCAACTTGAAAAATGAGCGCAGCTCTGCCCGCCCGGCCCAGGGTTTTCATAAAAAACCCTAAACCCTAATAGATTACAGGTTTGGGTGGTCTTGGGGTGGGTTGTAGCGTCCAGCTACGACGCGCCGCCCCGCGACCCTTTGGGTCGAGGCGCGTCGTTTCCCAATGGAAACCCTAAATTCCCACCCGGCCTGCTTAGGCCGTTCCCACCCATACCTGGGTGGCCAGACACTGAAGATACCCGACAGCCCATCACACCAGCTCATGGTAGAACAATGGGTGGTGCCATTGAAGAATGGTCCAATAGAGCCTCAAGGCTTAGCTTTGCCTCAGGACAGCTATCGCTGTGCCATATACACTTAGAACGTGAATACCCTAAAACCACGCGGTAAAGCCCTCCACCGTGCTCGTAGCACAGGATTGCCTTTAACAGCCCCTGGTGCCTCCCTGGTGCCTCCCAGGCTGTCCAATTGGACCTTTCCTGCCTCCCTGGTGCCTCCCAGGCTCCACTTGGTCCTTTCCTGCCTCTCTGGTGCCTCCCTGGTGCCTCCCACGCTGTCCACTTGGTCCTTTCCTGCCTCCGTGGTGCGTCCCAGGCTGTCCAATTGGTCCTTTCCTGCCTCCCTGGTGCGTCCCAGGCTGTCCAATTGGCCCTTTCCTGCCTCCCTGGTGCCTCCCAGGCCGTCCAATTAGTCCTTTCCTGCCTCCCTGGTGCCTCCCAGACTGTCCAATTGGTCCTTTCCTGCTTCCCTGGTGCTGGTCCTTTCCTGTCTCGGCTGTCCAGTTGGTCCTTTCCTGCCTCCCTGGTGCCTCCCTGGTGCCTCGCAGGCTGTCCAATTAGTCCTTTCCTGCCTCCCTGGTGCCTCTCCGGCTGTCCAATTAGTCCTTTCCTACTTCCCTGGCAGACTAGTGGAGTCAGTTGGTCTTGCCTTGGCAGATTACTGGAATCATCCGGTCGTGGGAATTTAGGGCGGAGCCCTAAACCGTAAAAGGCGGAAATTTGGGTGGTAGCCTGCCACACCTGGCGGCGGGTGGGAATGTAATTTACCGCCACAAGTCTTGTGGGGTAAAAAACAACCGACAACGATAAACCGGCAACCGCTCAGATGCCACCACCCCCTCTATTTTAAAGAAAAGGGGGTGGTGCCATCTTCGCATGTGATCATCAGCTGCCACGCGGCCGAGACACCCTAAACCCTAAACCCTAAACCTGCGCGGCCCTGCGTCAGGGACACCCGGCTTCCAGAGACCAGCTGACTGATCAGGAACAATGTGAAGCGGCCAAGCGGATCACGACGCGTGCGAAAATCTTGTCCATTGACGGCCCCAAAACCAAGCGCCAAAAATGCAGTGGATTCCAGGGTCGCCAAAGTGGGCCTCCCCAGTTCAAGAACATGTGTGGGCATAAACGTTCGCAGGGCGTGGAGAACAATTGCTCGCGGCGCTGCAAAACCATGGGAACCCAGTGGCACAGCGGTATGCGAAACTTCTGTCGCGTACCTGCGGAAACAATCGAAACTTGCACTATTTTTCGACCGGCGGCAAAAATTTTGCCGACAAACGGCGCCCGTTTTGGGGTCCAGAAACGGACCCCAAAACGGGGGCCAAGTCGCCCGGACACAAGCAAATCAAATTGAGACTGAATGAGTGGCCTCCATTTTGGGGTCCGTTTCTGGACCCCAAAACGGGGGCCGTTTTGTCGGCAAAATTTTAGTCACCGGCGAAAAATAGCAAGAGTTTCGATTGTTTCTGCACGTACGCGACAGAAGATTTCCACGCCGCTGCTTTTCCATGGTTTTGCAGCGCCGCAGGCACTTGTTCTCCACACCCTGCGAACATTTATGGCCACACATGTTTCTTGAACTGGGGAGGCCCTCTGTGGCGGGACCGGTTTTTGCTAGGGTTTTGGACCCCAAACTGGTGTCCAGAAAAATCACTTTTTTCGATCCCTTGAAGGAGCAAAAAGTTTGGAAAACCTGTGAGGGTTGAGAATTGCTGGGGAGAAAGCGTTTGGCCTGTATGATGTTCTTGATCGAAAGCAATCAAGCTTACGGATCAATGGTCAGCTGCTTTTTTCGGCAGTCTGATTGAAGCCTTGCACGCTTGGTGCATGTTTGTTTGCTACAAGCTTGTGGTGGACATCCGCCGTGAGTCGACCTAGCGCCCTGAGACCAACCGTTGTGAACCCATTCTTCGTATTTTGCGGTCTGTCTTAATTTTGGATGAGAGGAAAGAAGGGTGGGGAGATGTTAAGCGAAGGTTTGGCGCCGTGGAGCCTGTCACGTTTGCGTGTGTTTACAGGAGCCATCTCTGGTCGTTCACTATGGCAAGGAAACCTTGTTTCGTTTTATTTGACGTCGTTGTTTGATGCATGTTGTGAAGGAGGGGGTTTTGAAAAGATATTATTGTTGAGGTTTTGAGCTCGCGTCCTTGATGTTTGTTGCAAGCTACGCCAGGCTTCCGTCTATTACAGTGCGCGATACCACCTCAGTACCACTTCATTACGGCTCGGGCCCTTTATTACAATGCGCGTACCCGCTCGGGCCCTCTATTACAATGCGCGGTACCGCCTCGGTACCGCTCGGGCCCTCCATTACAATGCGCGGTACCGCCTCGGTACCGCTCGGGCCCTCTATTACAATGCGCGGTGCCGTGTCGGTACCGCTCGGGCCCTCCATTACAACGCGCGGTACCGCCTCGGTACCGCTCGGGCCCTCCATTACAATGCGCGGTACCGCCTCGGTACCGCTTCGGTACCGCTCGGGCCCTCTATTACAATGCGCGGTACCGACGCCCCGTTTGGGTTTTACAAAGTTAAGTGGATCGGAGTGAGGAACTTCCAAGAAAACACAAAGACCAACGGAAAGCCACGAAACGCAACCTTAACATTGTAGTCCCGGCGCTTCTTCAAACGGGGCGCTCCACACTTGCGCCAAGGCATTCCAAGTGTACTTCGCGCTCAACCATTCTTTTTGGTTGGTCGGTTGCTTGTCGTTTGTTGGTTTAGGTGAACGTGAAAAGGTTGGCTTTGCGTAAGTCTGTTGGATGTTGTTTGGTTCTTGGTTGTAGGTTTGGGAGAGGACCTTGGTTGGAGAACAAGTTTTGTTTGCCCGGGGAATGCCCGTGTGTGGCCACTGGGCCGGAGATCTGGTGTTCACCGTGTATTGGCGCAGGTTTTGACACGTTAACTTTCCAATCGATGATTGTCCACTTCTTTGTGAAACCTTCAGCCCACCACAAGCAGGTCGGACTGGAGACCACTAGTATCCAAAAGCAAGTCAGCATAGTGGTCCTGCAAATTTGTTTATTCTATAAATAAATTCTATTCTCCCACAGCGTGATTGCAGGACCCGTGCTCTCTCCCTGCAGTTTCCACTCCAGCTGGTCCTGCGCGGCCCTGCGTCAGGGACACCCGGCTTCCAGAGACCAGCTGACTGATCAGGAACAATGTGAAGCGGCCAAGCGGATCACGACGCGTGCGAAAATCTTGTCCATTGACGGCCCCAAAACCAAGCGCCAAAATGCAGTGGATTCCAGGGTCGCCAAAGTGGGCCTCCCCAGTAAGCGAGGGTGGTACAGCAAGTTCTGGCAGGGCTGCGCAATTCATGAAGGCCTTAACTCGAATCGTGTGGAGTGTATTTGGGAGACGAACCTCCTTGAGGCTCGTACAGTGAACAAAGGTAAATTCTTGTATCTCCTCGATTTGTGTACTCGAAAGGTCAACATGCTTGAGCAGGTGGCAGTTGTCACAGGCATGTGCTCCTATGACGCTGACACTTCGCGGTAGCGTTAGTGTGGCAATCCCTGTCCAGCTGAGACAACCTAGGGCCAACTCCCCACCAGCAGGTGGCGACAGTAGCTCGCTCGGGGAGAGACTCTCACGCAGGGTGAATTCGGCTAGGTTTATACAGCCTCTGAAGAGGTAGTGCCCAAACTTGGTGCAGCTGCTAAACTGTTTAGCGTTGTCCTCAGTGGTATGCACCCACTGCAGTGAGCAGCGCTCATCAAAGGCTTTGTAGCCAAACTCTCGGCAACCGGGAGCAGTGACACTATTAAGCACTTTACAGCTTCGAAACGCATTGTCAGAGATGCAAACTACCGTGGACGGCAGCTTGACAACTCGGAGCTGACGGCACGAGTGCCATGCTTCTGGGCCGATGAGGCGAATGCCTGACTCTACGCTAACATGTCGTAGACGCGGCACCCCTGCGAAAGCCCCTTCTGGGACAGCGCTTGCTGGGTTCATGGGGACATGGACAGCAAGCGGAATTTTGTCAATGGGATAACCTTCTAACGGTTCTTGCGAGAGCAGGACTTCCCTGATCATGAATGAGGGGACCGATCCTTGTCAGACTACTTCTCAGAATTTACTTTCCAGATATAGTAAAATGGTCGGTTACAGCTACATAGTATTGATCAAAGAACATTACAAACAACTCTCTGGTTCCAGGCGAGGATCGCATGTCAGCCAGCAAGCCACCGAGCGAGCTGCGATTGCCAGTTCATGGCAGCATGGAAGGGGAGCTGGCTTAAAAGAATATCCTTGAGAATAACATGTACTGTTCACTAAATAGTTGGGCGTGGTCAGATTGCAACCAGTCACTTACATCAATCATAAAACCATATGTATATATATATATATGTTTTTAGTTTTGCTGTGCGTGCATCTATTTACCCATGGTCTTGGTCTCAAAACTTCCCCATCTCCAAGAGATGTCGGCAAATAAACAGGTGCTCACATCCCCACAGAGCCCAATATCCTCACAAGCGCAATCCAAGCGTACAACTTCATGGATCTGATGGCCAGTTAGTTCTGCAAGAATCACTGCGCCGAGCGGCGTGGAGAAAATGTGGATTGTGGCATGTTTGGGGGTCCTTTCACAGCTGTGTGAAAGAGGCAATCGAGTGGGGATCTCTCTGTATATCGTGGGACCATGGCTGGCCGTGGACGAGGGATGATCTGGTATTTTTCACAAACCAATGTCCACGTGTCCACCCTCTCCACCAAAACATGGTATGTGGACTGCATGTGTTTACTATAGCTAAGAGTTCTTCTGATTTTATTTAATACATATGTGGGACTAACTCTAAATCCACATGATGCCCCGACAGGTGGCCCAGAAAACATAGAACAGGTGGCCCGAATGCAGCGTAGTCTTTTTCACCAAATTGCGACGCAAACCACTATATGCAATGGTTTGCTGTAGAGTTGCGTGATGCAGAGTATTTTTCCAAGATTGCGATCCAAACCACTATGCAATGGTTTGCTGTAGAGTTGCGTGGTATGCCATGGAGCTTTTCACGGCCATATGGGGGCCTTTCACGGCCAATAGGTGTTTTTCACGGCCATATGGTTTTTTCACAGTCATTTGGCCCTATGACCGCCGACCACTTTTTTCAGGGCCATATGGCTCTCCAGGATAGCAATGGCCTCCGACCTAATAGGAATGGCCTCCGATCCAACCTAATAGCAATGGCCTCCGACCTAATAGGAAATGGCCTCCGACCTAATAGGAATGGCGTCCGATCCAACCTAATAGCAATGGCCTCCGACCTACCTGATAGATCAAATGGGTCTAAATTTACTCCAAAACCGGATTTAATCTTTTTTAGTGTTTTAGTCTTTAGTCCGGCTGGTAATTTACTCCGGGGCTCCGGACTAAATCCAATTTAGTCCTGAGACTAAATAGACATTTAGTACCGGGACTAAATAGACATTTAGCCCCGGGACTAAATCCAATTTAGTCCCCGGAGCAGGTTGAACTCGCAACATATTTGCTGTTGATTTTGATGAAACATGATATTTTTTAAAAGCCATTTTTTGTATTTTTGTGTGGATCAATTCCCAACAGCATGATGCAGTGCCCAATGAACACTGTCAAAAGCACTGCCTGACAGTAGCATGATACGTTTTTGGACGTGTTTGCAACAGAATGGATTTCACAGAGTGACAACAAAACAGAAGAAAACATTAAAGCACAAACAACAAAACAAAAACAACAAAAGCCACACACACAAAGTGTGCAGGCTGCCGCAAAAGTGTGGCAAAAGGCATTGTGGTGAATGTAACGTGGCCTTGTGGATTGGCTTTGGATTTGTGCCAAGTTCTTGCCTTCCCAAAATTCTTTCCTTTCAGGTTCTTGCCTTTCAAGTTCTTGTGTTTGTATCCAGTGTATGTTCAACCAATATACGCAAGAACACGCAAGAACATGCAAGAACACGCAAGAACATGCAAGAACACGGAACCAAAATACCTCAGCTGGATCTCACATTTCCGCCAAAAGAGTTTACAGAGTACGGTCTGGCGCAACTTCTGGCACAACCGATGCTGATGGCTTGGCGCACATTGAGACTCGACATGATGACATCATCTTGCAACACAAAAAGGAAAACATCATACTCGGCCTCACGACCAGGAAGATTTCGCCAAGAAGCAAAGCCATCTTCCCTATAGGCTTTCCTCAGCTCAGTCACATGCAGTAGCGTTCAAAACAAGCTCATGCGAAGAGCCATCTGAACCAGCATACTCTGTCTCACCACCGATCGAAAACACACAACGCAAGAACATCAAAGCATCAAAACTACCAAGTCGTAGCAAGAACCATTCAATTCAAGACCTTTCAAGCCAACCAAAGGCAAGGCCTGACCGCAGCGCGAGCAGCAAATCAGAGTTACGCTGCAAGCCGAAACGCAAGAATGAAGCCATCAAGCGCAGCAAAAACATCATGTGACATGTGAGCTGTTCATTCACTCCTTCCATGAATGAAGCAAGAACAAAGCAGGCAGCTGCATCAAATGTGAGATGTTCGTTCAATCATTCAATGAATGAAAGAAAAGGGACTCAGCATCATATGTTCATATTTTCGCTGACGGTATGAGGTAGAGAGAGTCATCGTTTCCAGGACATGTACAAGGCATACCTATATTTGTGAATAGCTTTCACTGTGGATGAAACATCGCCCCGCCCTTTCAAGCAAGAACCCAGAAGCACTGATGACTTCTGCATGAAATCCTCGCCCTTCCAACACCAATTCAAATGAGGATGCATAGTCGAAGCAGACTCAACAATATGCGCGGTGTAATGTAGTTTCGACACAGTGTTGAAAAGTTGTCTGGGTTCATCTGCGTAAAACTCTTCCAACATCACCATCAGCTGAGAAAGCTGTATTTGTTTCTTTCGGAGCTCTTGAGCAACGTTGGCAGGCAAAGCATAGTACCCAGTTTTGGGCGCATACTCGCTCAAGGTTGTTTCTATGTCGTTGTCCAGCTGGAATACTAATGTGATCCGCCTTTGATTCACGTCGTCATTGGCAGCAAAGCGATTCCAGACCCTAGCCAGTGCTCTGGAGACATCTTTGATTTGAGCTGCTTTTGCTCTCAGCTTTGGATACCCTTTTTTTCGCAAAAATATTGACAGCTTTGACCATGCATTCAGCGGAAATTTGTGGATGACACCTGCTTCACGGTTTTGAATGCGTCGAATCATCAAGCCAATCCTGCGCAGGTTTGAAATTGGAGTGCTGGGCATCAAAACGTGAGTTAGAAGGTAGAGGACACTCCCCAAGAAAAACTGCATGTACCCTAGGTACTTGCAGTGCATCAGGTCTGGCTGCGCCACAAGCCCATTGATGCTCGGTACCCTGAACAAGGGACACGCAGACCGATCGCTGCTTGCATACCACTGGGTTGTGGTCAAGATCTTTGAGCGCCAGGGAGCAACTGAACGAAAGTCCTTCCAGGTGTCAGGGCCATGGGAAGTGGTCAGGCATAGGTTGCATGGCCTTGAGGCAGAGGCCCAATGGGGCATTTGCAAGAACTTGTTGGTGTAATCAAGATCTCCCACCAACGATGTAAGGATGCAATAAAATCCTTCTGCTAGGAGCGTTCCTGCTCTAGAGTATTCTTTTGTGCCACGAGCGTATCTCACACCACGGTAATCTTTGCTGGGCCAACGACCACTCTCAAGCACTTCAAGGCTCCAAGCCACAGCATTCCAAAAACATTGAAGTGTTCCTGCGTCTCCCTCGACAAACTGAGCCGGATTGGAGCACCAAAGCAAAAGCAAGGATTCCAAGGTTTGTCTCATTCCAGATACTAAGCTGAACCAGCTGAACACTACACTGTACGTGCAATAGCACTTGCCTTTTCCTTCTACTGGCACTTCGTCACCGTGCAAGCCTATTGGTATACAATATTTGGGTTTCAATGACTTGTACCCAGGTGTGTCTTTGAAGGAAGGTGTCTCTCGACACTGCGACCAAAACTTTTCAAGGTCATCTTGACCTAAAGGCAAGAACTGCTTGACAAATTGCTCATGGTCATGGTGATACATGTGCGCAAAAACTTCGTGCGGCAGAAGAACTTCAGCCATGCAGTCGCCTCTTTTTGTGGGGATCTCCATTACGGTAACTGGCAAAAGACCATCGGTCTTCTCAATCCTGTTCATCAAATCTCTGTAGCAATTGTTCAAATGGCGCCCTTGTGTTCCAATGTTGCTGAGAAAATACAAGTCATAAAAGATCTCTCCTGTTGATGCTCTTTCCATATCACTGATTGCCAGAGCAGAGATGGCCTGTACCTGCTGAGGGCTCATCCGCCCCCATGAAAATTCAGTAAGTAAATATTCATAGAGTTTTGAGGGTGAGCGAATGGTTCTGGAACTCTCTGATGCTGCCAAGCGTTGTTGAATTCCGCCACGTCTATGGAAGCTGGCTGCCGCATCGGCCATATGTTTTCAATCTGCGATCAACTGCAGTCTTTATGTTTGCGTGGTATATTGATGTTCATGATGAAAGAGAGACTTGAGTTGTGTGAACTGTTGACATGTTAACTTGTTAACTTGTTCTTGCTTGTTCTTGCTTTGTTCTTGCTGTGTTCATTTTTTTACATGTATCATGCATCATGTACTTGGACACGCCGTATGACTTGACACATCTCCTGAGAGCAAGCAACAGTGAGCATCAGTCACTGCAAACATATGTTTGTTTACACGTTGAGCTGGCTGTTAACTTACAACGCAAAACTCTGCAAGAATTGTTCTCAGCAAGACCTCCACAGAAGTTGAACGCAAAAGACCTCCACAAAGATTCAACACTAACACGATTGTTTCTAAAATGTCCAAATCACTCCACACAGTTGAACAATCTCAGAGAAGCAAAACAACACCTTGTGAATTTGGTCTAACTCGTCAAGACCAACTCAGCAAGAACACGCTTAAGCGAATGATCTGCTCACACCAAGTTTTTCCAAGAAGCATCTTGTTCTCTGAACAAATCAAATGATGTTCGTCGCTGCAAAGAGCTGCAGTCCCCCATGCTTCCAGGAGATCACCTCTCCAGAGGACAAGCAGCTGTTGAGCTCGTCGTCGCTCAAGCCGTACTTTTTCTGGAAGATGAGCTTGCCGAAACCTTCTTGGATGTCCTGCGCTCGCTCCTGTTTGCTCATGTTCTTGTCCATTTGGTAGGAAGAGGGAGTCGAGAATTCGGGCTTGATGATGTACTTTTTACCGTCTTTCTTGAGGCACGTATTGATGAGCGTGGTTTGCTCTGCAGGCGTCGATGCTTTCTGCCACGCCTCGAGGGCCGCAGCAGGCAATGAGCCAGCTTTCAACATCTGATGGAACCTTCTGCTCTTGGAGCGATCTCGGCCATCGGTCTCCTCACCCTCACCCCCATCCTCCATTGCCTCATCCTCCTTCTCACCCTCATCATCAGCGGCCTCATCCTCCGGAAGGTCGAAGAGCTCCGCCATCTTCTCCAATCTGGTGGTTGCAGGCCGCTTCATGGGAGGCTTTGAGTCTGGACCCCCCTTTGTATCCTTGTCCTTCTTCTCCGACTTGTTTGGCTTGCCCTTGTTCTTCTCCGACTTGTTTGCCTTCTCCTTCTTCTCCGACTTCTCTTCCTTGTCACTCTTGTTTGCAAGTCACTGAAGCGGATGATGGCCGCTTCATGACTTTGGAGCTAGGCTTCTTCATGACCTGATGCACTTCCTCCTTGTCTTCTTTCTCTTCATGGACTTCCTCGTCTTTGTGGCCTTCCTCAATGGTTGGTTCCAGTGACTTTGAAGCGGCGTCAGCCTCTTCACCACCATTCTCAGATCCAAAGAGTTCTTGTTCTTGATCTCCCATGTTCACAGCACAGCTGGGATATCACGCGCGATTGTATATCAACGCATTCAGGCTTTAAGTTGGCGATCAGTGCAAGAACATTATCAGCAAGAAAATGAAAGACTGAATACTACAAGCTCTAGCTCATCAAGCACATAACACATAACACAAGACAGTGTACTGTATTGCAAGAACTCTGCATCAAATCATCAAGAACACAATAAAGCTGAACATTCTTCAAGACCTCTGTCCACAACAAGAACACAACAAAGAAACCAAGAACTGTGTGCAATATCTGTGTCATCAAGAACAGTCGAATGAGTTGTTACTCACTAGTGAGTATGTTCTTGTGTTGTTCTTGCTTTGTTCATTTGTGCAATATCTTTGTTGTCTAGAAATGTCGACTGAATTGTTGTTTACTAGTTAGATTGTTATTGTTTTGTTTAGCTTTGTTCAAGTGTATTGCGTATGTTGCGCTGGCTGTTTGGCTTTAACAGAGAACTTACCAAAAACGATTCCGGGGAATAAATGCGTCGGTAGAGTATTTGTTAACTTGGCTGTTTGGCTTTAACAGAGAACTTACCAAAAACGATTCCGGTGAATAAATGCGTCGGTAGAGTATTTGTTTCATCATGTTGTTCTTGTGTTTTTGTTATTTTTTGACATTTTTTTTACATATGTTGATGTTTTTAAATAAAAACTACATAACCAACTGTGCAAACTGCACAGTTTACTATGCAAACTGCACAGTTTACTGTGCACTTTGCACTGTAAAGTACACAGTTAACTGTGCATTTTGCACAGTGAAGTTCAACACTACTGTGCAAATTGCACAGTTATAGTAGTACAACTGTGCAAACTACACAGGACAATATAACCTACTGTGTAGTTTGCACAGTAGACCATGAAACTACACAGTATACTGTGTACTTTTCTGAAAAGTACACAGTGTACTGTGCAGTTCACTGTGCAAAGTGCACAGTGTACTGTGCAGTTCACTGTGCAAAGTGCACAGTAAACTGTGCAGTTTGCACAGTAAATTTGTGAGTTTTCCTAAAAAATCTTGCGTTTTTTAATGTGTTCAACAAAAAAAATCAATATTTTTGAATCAAAAAATGTGTTTCTAATTATGAACATTGCTCACACTGAGGCCACATGTATGAGAACATCTTGAGATTACACTATTGCAAGAACGCACTGATCAGGTGACACAAGAACCATGAACAGTCAAGAACTTCAAGCTTGTTTCTGGGCGCGCGATGATAAGCCGATAAAAATTCACAGCTTCCATGCACAGCTCTGCAAGGGCTCCTTTGTAGTGACACTGGTCAACTGTAATGAACAAAGTTACCAACACAACACTTACTGTAAGCTTCACTAGAAAAGAAGCCATCCTAATGCAGCGCTCCGGAATAGCTGTGGCAGCACAGCAAGACACAAGAAGACAAGATGTTGCAAGAACAAAGACTGGTTGAAGACACTACAATCAAGGAATGCTTTATGAGCATAAATTAGTCCTGAACCACTAGATCAATGATGTCTAAAGGCAACAATTCAATAACTTTGACGCCTTGCTGAAACTCAAGAACGCGCTGGGTCTGGGCGACCCATGCTGACAGCATTGTACCTTGCCAGCAAATCAGTATACTCACCCTCCCGAAGCCGATTGCGAAGCAACCTCACCTTGAAATCATGAAAGCCAGCAAGACCAAAGGCAGCTCAAGGACCCTCCAAGTAGAGCTCACAAATCTCGCGGCGCACAGCAAGTATGCTCCACAACTTCAGGATGTTGATGTCCTCCTCTGACATATCTTCATGGGCAAAGCGGTTCCCAGGCACCACATTGATCTCAGAGCGCATCAACTGCGGGAGTGTCATGGATGGTGGCGCATTCCAGCTGCGCTTGGAACTCGAAGGCCGCTTCAGCGCCGCAGCTTTGGCCTGTGGGTCCAACCAAGACTTGGCGCTCTTGACCTTCTTGGGATGCAGCATTTTATTGCCAGCCTTCCTGAATTGCTTCTTGAACTGAGCCATGCTCTTCGGGGATGGCTTCTTCATACTCTTCATAGGCTTTGAGGGCTTCGAAGAGCAACTGCCGGCACTGGTTCCGCGTTTTGCCTTCACCTTTTTCATTGCCACTGACTTCATGGCAAGCTTCTTAGCAAAAGAGCTTTGCTTTGGCATGGTTCTACGATCCTACTCGAAAGAACTACAGCAAGAACTACAGCAAGAACAACGCACGATCTCAATCCAGCTACAGAGCCAGCGCCACAATTTTGGCAATGAAGCCATGCAAGAACATTCAAAAAGAACGTGACAGTTGATCAGCAAGAGCAACAACCAAACAGAAGAACATGACTCAATAACTAGATCCAAACACATTATTACAGTCGACCAACACAGACGAACATGATCTGCAAGAATTCAAAAGATCCAAACGCATAGCAGTTGGTCTTCAAGAACAAACAAATTCTTCTGTAAAAGCAAGACTCACTGTGCTCAAGAACAGTTACACTTTGATCAAGCAAGCAACACACAATGTTTGCAAGAATGTTTGCAAGAAAGAACATCAAGAAAGGCATCAACTGTGGTTGAACTTCACCGCAAGAAAAACATGCCCACTAGATTGTGTTATAGGACAGACCATGGTGCTTCCATGCAAGAAAATGAAAGAGAGCTATATATGGCCGTATTGTATTTGATGCATCAGTTTAAAGACTTCCTTCTGGTTTTGTTTTCAGTGCAGTGCTGCAGTGCTGACATCGGATGCATCTCTTTTCACGCGCTCATCTCATCATATCGTACTTATGCTTCTCCATGGACAACGTGCCAACATCAACTTTTCTGATGTAGCAAAAACAGTCCACGGCCGGTCACCCGGGCTGTTATTGGTATTCCCTGACTAGAGGGTCCACATATGAATTACTACATTCAAGAAAATCAAAAAGACCTCCATCAATGCTCGCTTCAATCCTTAGGTTGACAATGCAAGAACAAACACAAGAACTCACAAGAACACAAAGCACAAGAACCCGCAAGAACTGTCTGAAAAAGTGCAATGAATCACATATATTGTCAAGAACTCAAGAACACATCAAGAACAGTTCATCAACAGTATTATCAAGAACATATTGCAATAAGCAAAAACGCAAGAGAAGTGCATGATTAAACTACAGATCAAAAACAGATCAAGATGCACATCCACAGCTTGGATGATCTGGCGATGACTCCTCCTCACCACGCTCATGCGGAGAGCCATCTGAACCAGCATACTCTGTCTCACCACCGGAGACAGCGCCCTGCATGGCCTCTCGCGGACGGAGCCACTCGGTGGGAGGTCGCGGGCCAAGCTCTCCCCACCGATTCATCGAAGCCACCGAAACCACCTTCGGAACAGCTTTCACAGCAGGAGGAGCAACCACTGGCGCAACTTCTGGCACAACCGATGCTGATGGCTTGGCCATGAACGGTGCCACATAAAAGTGGTTCCGGTACGTAGTCCAAAAGTGCAGCGTCAAAAGTCCGGTGTATGCATACAGCAAGATCAAAATGCCATTGCAAAAGTAGCAAAGAGTGAAAGTTTGAGCAAAACCATTGGTTCGAAGTTGCCCTTCTTCAAAGTTCCCATGGCAAAGGTGGCCACAAAAGTTCAGCCTGGGATGCCAGAAGCCTGGGATGCCAGACGAAAAGATGGTTCCCCTCAAAACTCGTAAAGTTTGGGTTATCACCGACCTGGCTAAGACCTAAGGTCTACAACAAGTCAAGTGAGAAACAGTCCTAAAGTCCGGGGATGCTTTAAAACTACATCCTTGCTTACATCTTTGGTAAGTAAGTCAACAGGATCCAAGGTACCCAAAACCTTCCTCAGTCTAACCAATCCAGAAGTAACAGGTTCCTGCATATATGAGTACCTAAGTGGAACATGTTTGGTCTTTTTTGAAATACCAAATCGTCCTGCCATTGATTTTCCAGCAGCTGAGTCTGTACAGACAGTTAAGTTTACTTTGGAAAACAAGTTGGTCTCCAAAACAAGTGATCTCAAAAATGGAGAATCTGAAGTCCCCGACCAAATAGCGTAAAGTTCTGCTTCACCAGAACTAAGAGCGACTGTTGCTTGCGTGCTTGAGTGTGAAAGCACGTTGACACCAAGTACAAAAAGCGAAACGCCAGAAGTAGAACGACGTGTGTGTGTGTGTGCGCGCGCGCAACCAGCCCAATCACTACCCACTTACACGTTTATGTCAAGTAAATGATGATGAGGATGAAGTTGCAAAGTGGGTCGAAGTGTTTGTGTGACCTGCTTGTTCCTTGCAAGTACCTCAACAACGGTTTCAACGGAAAGTCCCCTGGAAAGTTCCCTCACAGAGAACACGATGTCATTTCCCACATTGCGCATCCAACTTTTGTGGCTTACAAGTCTGTGCACCTTGTGTTGTTCAGGGTCAAGTGGACTAGAAGTTCTTTTGGTTTTGAAGTGCCTCCGGGTGTCCAAATTGGTTTGCAGCTCATGAAAAGTTCAATGCTGTCTGCGTTTCGTTTGATTTGTCTACCTAAGTTACGTTGTTGCCTTCTGAAAGTTCACTGGCCGTTTTCGCCAAAAGGTCCTTTCCTAAGTCAGTGACAAGTTGTGAAACATCAGAATCGCTACCAAAGACCATCAAGTCATCAACGTAGCAAAGAACATAAAGTTTCTTTGTTTTATGTACGTACAAGTTTGGGTCACTTTTCATTCTCTGAAAGTTGTTTCCAGCCACAAGTGGTCTTGCCAAAGTCGAGGAGCGTTCCTTAGAGAGTACCATGCGCGCCTCAGCTTCCAAAGTACACCTCCTTCAGGGTAAAATTGCAAAGGCGGTATGACAAAAGTGTCTTCCCCAGTGATTCCAGCATGGAGAAAGGCGGTGGAGATATCCAAAGTTGAAATCCTCCATCCAAAGAAATCGCCAAAGTCAGTAGCAGTCAAAGAAGGATTGCTGGCAAAAGTATCATCGGTGTCTTCAACAGTTGGTCATGACCACGAACAGCAAGTCTACACCTAACAGTGCCACCACGTTTCCTAACCTTAACCCAACGTGTTGAAATTGCTGAGTTAAGTTGGGACTGGGCCATTGAAGACGTTTGCGCCTCAGTGAACACTCCAAAGTCCATCATGGATGTCATGTCCTTCTGCGTTGCTTCAACTTCAGTTGCTTAGGCAGTCTCATACCAAAGTTGAGGATTCTGGAAGGTCTTCAGAAGTAAAAGTTCATTTTCATCCTCATTCACAGGAACAGGAACCTCAAGTTGAGTCTTTGGCATGGTGACAGCTGAAACCCTAGCATCAGAAATTGAAATCTTGACATCCAAAAAATCTGGGGAAACGATAGCTGAAATTCGTTGATGTTTGGTTTCAGTCACTTCTTCTTGTTCTTTTAAATTACGCTTACCTTCCAAGCCAACTGCATCGTTCAAACGTTGACGAGGTGGAAGTGGAAAGTCATCCCGTCCAATTACAAGTGACCTCCTCAAAGGTCAGTAGGCAAAGTTTGGTCCCCAAGTCTTGCATCAGGTGTTATGGACGCCCCCTGGGAAGGAAGTCACAAACTGAAGCAAAGATAAAGTTGTCAGCTGCCTGGATCTAGGGTCCGAAGGGGTGGTGTGGATTCACCATAAGACATAGCGCTGTTTTTGAGTGCTCTTCTTTGAGGAAAGCTTTGTAGAGATGACTTTGACCGCAGCCGGCTTGAGTTCAAGGCTTAAAGCTTTCGCGTTGGTAGCGGAGCTGCGCATTTCTGTTTTGGGACTGATCCATTGAAACTAGCTGCAACAGGCAGGTTTTGAAAATTTTTCTTGTTTTTTCTTGGTCCAATTCAGCCAGCAAGAAAAACAAAAAAAGGCAGCGCGTCAGCGCGTTTTTGTTTTTTCTTTGATGCCTCCAGCCTGGACAGCACGCTTTTTCCATGCCCTGCAAATCTTTTTGGCCCGAGCGAAGATAAGCCGCTGGCTGCTACAACATTTGTTGTCACATGATTTTACCAGATCAATTTCAATTTCAGTGTGAAGCAACTGCCTAACGGCCTCACAGACCCCAAGACATTCTAAGCATCAACCATCGCCATGTTGTTTGGATTTTTTTTGAGGATCGATATTGAGTCTGGACAAAAGTTAGAGTGTCTAGGGCCATAGGCGTAGACGCCACCTGTGCAATCCACTCTTGTCACTGCTGTGCTCATGGCCCCAGCGGCGTTACTGCTGCAGTTCATGCATCGTTGGTTTTTGTATCCTTCTTTGAAGGACGAAGATATGTTCAGGGAGCAGCACGGAGGCCCGAGTGTGCCTGGGTGGAAAACTTGGCTCGCCAACATGGGTTGGATGCATGTTTGGCAGATGAAAAAACATGAAGCGGTTGGGCGCACGTAGGTCTGCTGCGGAGCAGCCAAGGCCAGAAGTCCCAAAAGCAGCTGGCCTGACTCGCATTTCATGTTTGGTAGTTGTGGAGAACGGACGGCTTGGCAGGGGGCCTCTGACAATGTGTCCCCAAGAGGAAAAATTTTCCATGATGCATCAAGACGCAGCGGGCAGCGCTCACACAACGTTTTCACTTCGCATTGCAAAGGCCTTCAAATTCTCTGAGCCTTTGGTGTCGCGCTGCCCGGCCAGGTTCTTTTTTCTGAGTGGTGGCAGCCCGACAAAATGACTACTTTCCTGGCAGGTGCAAGCGGAGAAGCGCTTTCAACCATGTCAAGAGAATTGGGAGCGCAGGAAGCAGACCTGGCAGGTTTTTTTGGAAGATCCCATAGCCGTACGCGTGCCCAGATTGCTGGGAGCTCATTTGCACAAGGAAGCCTTAAGCGGCTTTCCTTCAGAGGATTCGGCTATGGTAGGCCAGGCAGACAGCTTGAGGCAACGCAAAGGCCTTTGTTTTTGGCGCACGCCCACGGCCTCACTGCGCTCATGGAGCGAAAGCATTCTGTCGCAGCAAGCGGAAGGTGAGGGGAGAGAAACCAATGCATGGTGACTTTGGAGACACCTGCTGCGCTTGGATCAATTTGCCGGTGCTGGTTTGCTCTGAATCTATGCTCCATGCCTTGCGCGCTGCCATGAACTTGAGAAACAGATCCAAAATGGCTGAGACTTGCCGGCATACCCTCCTATGTCACAGGGCAGACAACCAGGGGCCCGGCACAGTGGATGAAATTTTGAGAACAATAGAATAGCAAGGCCCAAATTAAATTGGATGCTGCGATGCGGGCACTGGAAAGAAAAATTGAAGTGGTGGGCTGTCCAGTGGGCTAGAGATGGCTTCAAGACAGGTGGATAGACTAGAGATGGTTTTAAGACGGGCAAATTGAGCCAAGAAGCTCCCAAGGATAGACTAGAGAGGGTTTCAAGACAGGCAACTTGAGCCAAGAAGGTCCCAAGGGTAGACTAGAGATGGTTTCAAGACAGGCAACTTGAGCCAAGGGTAGACTAGAGATGGTTTCCAGACAGGCGACTTTGAGCCAAGAAGGTCCCAAGGATAGACTAGAGATGGTTTCAAGACAGGCAACTTGAGCCAAGAAGGTCCCAAGGATAGAGTAGAGATGGTTTCAAGACAGGCAACTTGAGCCAAGAAGGTCCCAAGGATAGATTAGAGATGGCTTCAAGACAGGCAACTTGAGCCAAGAAGGTCCCAAGGATAGACTAGGGATGGTTTCAAGACAGGCTGCTTGGGCCAAGAATTTCCTGATTGTTTCAAGACAGGCAACTTGAGCCAAGAAGGTCCCAGGGATAGACTAGAGATGGTTTCAAGACAGGCAACTTCAGCGAAGAAGGTCCCAAGGATAGACTAGAGATGTTTCAAGACAGGCAACTTGAGCCAAGAAGGTCCCAAAGGCAGATTAGAGATGGTTTCAAGACAGGCAACTTGAGCCAAGAAGGTCCCAAGGATAGACTAGAGATGGTTTCAAGACAGGCAGCTTGAGCCAAGAAGGTCCCAAGGATAGACGAGAGGTGGTTTCAAGACAGGCAACTTGAGCCAAGAAGGTCCCAAGGATAGAGTAGAGATGGTTTCAAGACACTTAGGGTTTAGGGTCCGCCAACACAGTTGGCGCCCTAGGCAAGTCCCATGCATTACCATCACTAAATTGTTTTCCTCTTTTCTGTCAGCCACGCCCTGGCCTCCATGCTGGCACGCCCTGGCCTCTATGCCCTGGCCTCCACCCTTGCACGCGCTGGCCTCTATGCCCTGGCCTCCACGCTTGCGCGCCCTAGGCAAGTCCCATGTATTACCACTGGCACGCCCTGGCCTCTATGCCCTGGCCTCCATGCCCTGGCCTCCACGCCCTGGCCTCTATGCCCTGGTCATTCATGTATGTATTGCTTTCTTAAAGGAGCACTGTGTCATTCCTCCTCTTAATCCATGTTCAGTCATCTCAATGATAAAAGGCATTCCAAGAATAGTTAGGTAAAGTGATAAAATATGTTGGGTCTAATCCGTAGTAGTTCAAACACATATCCCTAACATTTTCAAAAACACCATTCAGTAAACATACATCAGTCATCAAATACAAATCATGATATTCACCAAGGTTTTTAAGTTTAAAATGTTTCCATACAATATTTGTTCTGGTGTAGTCTTTGTCATTTATGTCTTCTTCATATTATTTACTGTAAAAAATTTCTTTCTTTGGTAGTTCTGTTTCATCGAATTTCTCCCATGAGTTCATGTAGTCATAGGGATATACACTCTTATCAGTCAGCAATTCAAGTCAGTTTTAGATTTGATATACGGGTTGGTGCTTGTATATCTGAAACGAGTTTCCCAATCTTTAGTTTTTTGATTTCCTTCATATTTGTTTAATCTAACTAACTTATCATATGAGGCAGTTAAGAAAGCGAAGCTGTCTTTAAACTGACAAGCGCCAAATGAAAAGGTTATGAACTTTCCACTGTTTTGTGCTATTACATCTATTCTTTTGTTTTGGTTTAGTTCTATGTTAGTTCAGTTGCTTTTGCTATGATTAAGTCAGCGTTTTTTTGATCATGAAAGAAAATAGGGGTTAAAATACCTAAATGAATAGTCCAAATTACATTTTACACGCGCTGCGCCTCTGTATTTGCCTGTGAAGTGGCAGTGGTCGCGAACCTTTTCATCGTCAGGTTCAAATTTCTTACCGCAAATGGAGCAATGAGACGACAATTAAAATTGTGAATTGGGGAGAGGCTACGAAATATGGTTTTCAACAATTTTTATGACTTATTTATGAAACATTTACGAAACGCATTTATGAACGAACAATTTTTGGCTTTTACTTTATGAAAAATTTACGAAACTATTTTCTAATTTCTTGATGTGCTCAACGAATCTTAAAATTTTCATAAAAATCATAAAATTTTCTTAAAAATCGTAAAATACTCATCAAATTTCTATTGAAAATTTCATCAAATTTATGATTCTTTGTGATTTTTAACGATTCTCGACAAATCGTAAAAAATCAATATAAAATCATAAAGTTTTTGAAAAATCTGAAAATATGATTATTTTATGAAACATTCTTGAATATTTTATGGTTTTTGTAAATGAAAGTTTTATGAATTATCCATAAAAAATATAAAGTCATAAGAAGTCAATCAAACATGGATCTCCAAAAATTGAGGACCAATTAGTTTCAATCAAATTTTCATAAATATCATAAAAAAGAATCAACTAAACAAGCCTCTGGCTGTCTTCCTGACTCTCAAAATAGAAACTAATTTTTGTTCGTTCGTCAATTCATCCATCGGTTTAAAACATTCATTTGTTCAATTATATCTTTCTTAATTTCAGTCAGTTTTTCTACAAACTGTTTCATACAGTCCTCACCTCTGTACAAATACGGTTGGCATGTATTATCAATCCTGCTTACTACATTTAGCATATAACCACATGGTGTATGTTCCTGATATGTGCCTTTTGTACCATTTTTAGAGTTAATCGTTAGACATTCAAAATCACCATAGGTTACAAAAGGACAAGGCAATTTAGTATTATGCTTTTCCAATTCTATATAAGTGTCTTTAACAGGCATCTTTGTTTGTTGTCCTTCTGAGGCCACACATCCATTTTCAAGATGTTCCCTTTATACCTTTTCTGATTGAAAGGGATTTAAACAATGGTGGCAGTAAAACGTTTTATTTGTGTTGCTACTGCTTTGACAGTTTAATAATCTACATTTATTTTTAACTAATACATAGTGATAAATTTATATCTTCATCGTCGATTTTTGTAAATCAATTTCGCTTTTAGCATTTCTATTTTTAGTGCCTCTATGCACTATAATCTTAGTACCATTTAAGCAGTTATCGGTTTCAAATACATTTATTGAAACTGATTTTTTGTTCTCTTCAAATCTGTCAATGTCCCTATTGCCAGTTCGAAAATGTACACCATCCCACTTCAAAATACCATCTTTCAGTTTATTATAGTGGAACATTTCCTCTGGGTGATGTTTGCTTATTTTGTCATAGACTTTGGATTGAATACAGCCTTTGAAGCATTTTTGGTCTTGATTTTTAATGTTGATACATGCACTTTTTGTTTTAATCCATGCTAGTAATTCTATGCATCTCCCTGCTCTTGTTGTGTCATATTTATCACAGTGAATAGTTATTGATACAATGCTTTTAAATGAGCCACAGTCAAAATCATAGCGTTAAGGTTTTATATAAAACGGATCTTTTTTGATGAGATCTTTCAGAATCTTGCACATTCCTGGGAAAACGAAGCCGGAAACCCAAAAACGAAGCCTCTTGGCGCGTGTGCATCTTTCTTTGAGAAGTACTGGGCTCAAACTGACTACTCAGTGAAGACGAAGCTGTGTCTCACAGTTTGGTCGGAGTTTCGATGGACAAGTGGTGGTTCTGATTATGTTCCCTCAGCGCAAGAGCCTGGCAAGAAAGGACGTGGTCATGAGAGGGACATTTTTGAGCCTGAAGCGGGAGCTGGAAGAGTCGGATCTGACCAGCGTGGCTGACATGAAGGCACATGTTAAGAGAAGAAGGCCAGTAGCCAGACCGCTGGTGAAAGCCATCACTTCCTCAAAAGGATTTTGAATGCTTATGTGCCAGGGATGAGGCCAGGCTTGCTAAGCGCCTAGCCAAAAAGCGCCGCGTGCGCAAGCTTGCAAAAGAACAAGACGCAAACAGCGACATCTGCTTGTGAGAGAAAAGCTGCGCTGTGGTGACCAACAGAGCATAGTGGCCTAACTGGTGAGATTCCTTGGAAAACGAAGCCGGAATCCAAAAAACGAAGCCTCAGTAGAAACGATCAATTTTTTTAACGTTCATTTTGCCGGCCGCTCAAATCTTAAATTTGATGTTGAACCTTCTAAGTTTTGTATTTGTAATCGGACTTGAATAACACTATCTTCTAATGCTTGTGTCAGTTCACCCTCATTCATTTCCTCCATCATCATATTCAGGTTTTTCAAAAAATCACTCCGTTCTGGTAGTCTCTGTTTTTGGCGCGCAATCATTTCTAATCCCCGTTCTCCTTGAACGTGTTTATTTTCTAAAACTATTGAATTAGCGTATCTTCTAAATGCTGGTTGAATATCTCTGACCCTGAATCTATTTCTTATTGCGTATTTGGTTATTAATTGCCTAACCCTTTCTCTATTTACAACATCCGTTGCCTTTTTCATAGTATAACTTCTGTATTCATTAGTTTTCTTTACTGACAATAATTTCTTTGCTAAAACATTGAATATGGGTTTGTCTTTTTTGTATCTGAATTTCTTATCATCTACTATTATTGACTTTAATTCCTTTCGTCCTTTTTTGGATATTTCTGCCTTTTTAGTATTCAATAGAGAGTCTATACTTTTTTCATCATGATCATATAATAGTTTATCTATTATTTTAGTCTTTGAATATATACTTAAAGAATAGTTTTCAAGTATTTTAGTAGGATGGATTGTATAACGGATTTACCTGTTGGTGTGTTGAGTGAAATTGTTTCTTATAGAGAAAATACAGCATAGTGAAGCATTGAAGAGAATACAAAACAAATATAACATATCAAGACTTGGTCCGAAAATAGACAGAAAGATAAGGCAAAGAATCAAACAGTGTATAATGGAGTATTGTATTCTGAGAGAGGGAGTGCAGGGAGCGCCAAAACACTATCCTAACTCTATGAAATCGTTAGATGAGTTCGGTGTTGAGAACTGTAGAATGGTTCTTATTGAAGAATGCCCATGCCAAAACAGAAAGCAACTCGAAAATAAAGAAGGTTAATATATTGAAAATGATAAGAGCCGTCTTAACAGATGTATTGTTGGTCGGACTTGAATGGAATATTGCGATGCCACAAGAGAGCATCACCTTCAACAGTAACAAGATATTAGGATAGAGAATACTGAAAAATACAAAGAAAAAACAAAAAACATCATGAGAACAAGAAAAATAGAATACAAGAAAAAACGAAACATGACAAAATTGTGGAGAAATATTGCGAGGAATTCACAGTATAGAGAAGAAAACAAATAAGGAACAAGACAACCACAAAGAGAAAGATACAACAAAAAACAAAGATAAAAAAGATGCAAGAAGGAGATACACAGAAAACAGGAGAAAGCGAGCCATTACTAAACGACCAATAGTAACTCATGCATAATACATTTTTATTCATTCCTTACAATATAGAATATCTTTTGTTCATCAGATCACGACCAACTAGTATTACTTTATATTTTCGTTCACTCCACTGACTTCTAGTTTCTTTCCTTGATACATAGTTGCCCTTTCCTTTATCAGTTATCTTAACATAATCTCCTTCGCTTGTGTTTGGGTATTTTCTGTTGTGCTTTTCTTTCAGTATCAGATTCGTTCTGACCTGAATTACGCTATCAAAACTGTGCGCATTGTTTGGTGTTGTCTTGGTGCTACTGTGGACTTGGTTGTTGTTTCTATTCAATGATGGCTTTAGCACTTCCACCCATGTTTTGGTTTTGTAATGCCTCAACCTGTCCCCAATCATTTTTTGACGGTGCATATCATCCTTTCTGCCTGATTTGCGTGCGTCTTCGTTATTACGTGTGTTATACCTTCCTCCTTAAGAAATGTGTGCAGCTCTTGCTGTTCAACGCTCCTTCGTCGTCGCTGTAAATCGACAAAGGCTGACCTAATACCTTGAAACACCCCATGACTGCTTTATAAACGCCATCGCCATCTTTATTCTCGATAGGGACTATATAAATGCCATCACCATCTTTATTCTCGATAGGGACTATGTGAAATTTTTCTGAATATATCTATGCAAACTAAACCATATCTTAGTTGACCTTTGATTTCAGAACCTACGTACGTCTCGCAGCAAACTGGCGACATCTAACAAGTCAAATTGAAATTCATACTTCGGGAACGGTGCAGTGTAGGAATTGTATTTCTTGTTTGCTTCTTGGGTTGCGCCCTCGTCCATGTAGAAACCATGTCCAAAGTCATGCCTACATCGACTTTCCTAGCCGAGCCTTTTCGTATAAGTCCCTCACCGAACCGACGCCCTCATCCACGTCGTAGTATATGCTTTCCAATACCTCTTCTTTTCCAACCTTGACATTAAAAATATCTATGTTATAGTTTTATGATACTTTCTTGTATCAAAAATCATAGGGAACTTACACCAAGCACCTTCGGCGCTTCTTCGTTTTCTTGCGCTTTGCCAAGTTTGATTTGCAGCTCATGGCAGAGCCGCATATATCACATACACAAGGTTGTTTCGTTTTCTCTTGGTAATATCTTTGGAAATACGTATCGGCGTTCGGTTTTCTGTTGTAGTATCCGTCGTCCTGCTTTCTCCATTCAGCATTTCTAGCCTTTTCAACAAGCGAACCTGTTTTATCACCTTCTTCAGACGAAGAAGACGTTTCGCTGTCAGTCAGCTCTTTGTTTCCAAAGCCGTTCCAAATAAAGTGGAAGGTTTGCTTCGTCATCGGGATTTCAGTTCCACCACTCACAAAAGAACAAGGCACACTGCAAATTTAGTTAACTATATATATCTTAATATTGGTTTAAGTATGTTATATCTGCAATCAGAAACATTCGATGTGTCCCGACGTCGTCTCTGCGTGCGGAATCATGCAAGACTTTTAAAAATCATTTGTGTTCTTGTTAACGGATGAAATTGCTTTATAGCTTTCTTCCGATGAAGATGTTTCGCTGTCAGTCAGTTCTTTGTTTCCAAAACCATTCCAAATAAAGTCGAAGGTTTGATTAGTCATCGGGATTTCAATTCCACTACTCACAAAATAACAAGGCATACTGCAAATATAGTTAACTACATATCTTAACAGTTGTTTAAGTATTTTTGTCTTCAATCAGAAACATTCGATTTGCCCCGACGTCATCTCTGCGTGCCTTCTCGCGCAAGACATTAATTAACGGAGCAAAAACCAATTTTCAACATCACAGTTTATTGGTTTGAGCATTTTACCCTCCCAACTTCCCACCGGTTGATCTTTTAGTGACACCCAGTCGTAAAAAACTCAAAAAATCCAAAGCAAAACATGCTTTGTGTTCAAAACAGTGAGACTTGAGCCCCAAACCAAGCCCAAAAGCGAACCAATTTCCCCCAAACCGAGCCGGTTTTTCACCAAAACGGGGCCACTTTGTTCCAAAGACGGAGCCTGTTCTTCGGAAAAATGGGGCATGTGCTCCCCAAAAACGGAACATGTTTTGGCCAAAAACGAAGCATGTTTTTCCCAAAAACGGAACGTGTTCTTCCCAATAAATTTTTCCAAAAACGGAGATTTTTTCCTGAAAACGGAGCTTCCCAAAGTCGGTGGCTGGTTTCCCCAAAGTCGGTGACAGATTTCCCCAAAATCGGTGACAGATTTTCCCAAAGTCGGTGGCGGATTTCCCCGAAGTCGGTGACAGATTTCCTCAAAATTGGTGGCAGATTTCCCCAAATCAGTGACGGATTTCCCTGAAATCGGTGCAAAGTCGGTAACTGATTTTCCCACCGAACCAAGCATGTTTTCCATATGGTTCTACAAACTCTGAATATTTCCGCCTGTGTCGTCTTTTCTCTTAAAGCCACTGCAAATGAAGGAATTTCTCCGAGGACAACTGCAAACTTTGGACATTAATGTTCATTGTTTTTCGGGCACACTTGCACAGGAAACCCTGGAAGTTGCTTCTCTTTAAACCTCATTCTAGTGGAGGCACTTAGGGTTCACACTATCAGTGGTACGTGCACAGAGATGTGTAAAGACGCTCACAGATTTTGCATGGTCAACCTTCACTGCAGCCTCGGAAAGACAGGTCAACTATTCAAAAACAGAAGGGACATTCGCATGATTTGTTGCCATTTGATGAACTTTTCAAAGTTGTTTGAATACTTCTGACTACACTTTATGAAATGTCCGGCTCACGCAAATGGCGTGGTGCGCTCGCATGTGTGCTTTGGGCAAGTGTGATTGTATGTTTTTTGACAACAGGGACAACAAGACATCCACCGCGTTCAGTGAAGCTACGTGGTCTACCTCTTCGTGTTGACGTGGGCGAAGGAAAGGGGTTTGGGCAGCCGTGCAGAATGCGGCGAGTAGGAGCAAGACTGATGACCAGACACATATGGAGAGCATTGTTGCGCTTGCATACAGTCACATGAATTCCAGCAAAATTGTTGGCAGGGGTGATGCGATACAGGCTTTGGTGCGGTCAATGGAGACGACAGGATTGTTCACCTTGGTCTTAGGGGGCAAGAACTTAGGAAAAACATTTCTCAAAAAAGAAGCTCTGCAAAGGTGTGGTTCCAACGTGATGGTCCTCTCAGAGGACATGAGAAGCCATCCTGGAGAAAATTTGCTGGAGGTGTTGCTACAAGTTGCTAACAGTACCGTGGAGAACATGACCACTGAAGAAGAGTTCAAGGCTCCCATCGCCAACTATGTGAGGGATGCATTCGTGCTACTTGTTGCAGAAAAAGGGAAACGGGTTAGGATTGCACTGGATGAATTTCTACGGATCGTGGGCAGAACATCCAAAAAACCTGCAATTGTGGTGGACGAGGCAAACCTTGCACTACCCGGCTTGACAAACGGACAGGATGGCGGGGAGAGGCGCGAAGCGAAGTCAGCTTTGGCCGCGATGACACAATGGACAAAGCAAGACAAGCTGTCGAGCGTAGTCCTCATCTCCTCAGAGTTTGGGTATCCCTTCCGCCTGCAAGCTGCAGGGTTAGACCTCAGGGACATCGGCAACATCATTGTCATCGGCGAAGTGCCAGAGTCAGACATGATCAAGATGCTGCAGGATGATTGGGGTATGGACGCAGACTTGGCAGAGATGTTCTACAACTACTTCGGTGGCGACATTTACACCACCAAGCAGGCCTTGGAGAGCCTCATTCGGAAGAAAGATACCTTCGACCCCTTTGCGGTTGTGCGATGTCCCGGGCTGCCTTCGTGTGTGGAAGATGCAGCGGCGAGGGCTCACCTCGAGAACATCGCCAAGCAAGGCTTCTCTTTGGTGAAGAATGTTGAGACTGACGAAGGTGCAAAAATGATTGCGGAGAAAAACGTGGGCGGGGTCATCGACAAGGATGCCATCACATTTGGTTTGCCACCCATCTTCACCGGCACAGACAAGGAATGGGCTGTCATCCCATCGTCCTATCACATGAAGCTGCTGATTGCCCGTAAGCTCCAACAAATTCCTTTGCCAACATCAGGACGGTGTTTCAGAAACAGGTTCTCTTTCGTGTTTGGTTCTGTTTTGCACACGCTGTTCGAAAGAGGAGGTGGATGGAGGTTGAATAAACTTGTTGAGATTTATATGTGTATATATATATATATCTGGACAATCACGAAGTTGATAGATAAAAATAATACAAGCATCCATACCTCCTCCCTGCAAGGTGGTACTGGTACTGCACCACCAGCTGTTTGGGTGAGACAAATCCGCAAGGACTGCAGAGAAGTGCATTCAATGACTGTGTAAACACATTTTGTTTCAGCAAAGTCGTTGCTCTGACCAAAGCAGTGCACTGATCACTTTCGGACAGTTCGGTTGAAGACTATTATCGCCGTTCGTTCAGGTTCATGCTCTTTTCCCGCAAAATAAAGCGTGATGAAGGGTAAGTCCACTGTGCAAGATAATACACTGTTATGCTACGAACTTGGCCGGGTTCAGGACTTTTGGGGAGAAGATTGCAGGGTCGTTCATTCCTCAGGATTTATGAAATATGTATTCTAATTATCTTCCTCAAAAGCGCCATCTCAGATCAAGAGTAGCGCGTGATCACGGACCCGGGGGGCGACGCCATGTTTCGTTTTGTTCTTGTTGAGCACTAGATTCGGTTGAGGAGGAGGGCTTGAACACCATTCTTGAGAAAGCAAACCGGCTTGAAGCTGTGGTTGAGAAAGCGAAGGCCAGGTGATAGTGTGGTTGAAACTGAAGCGGGAAACAAACAAACGACAAGAAAACAGTGTGTGGGAGATACTGTGTTTGTTTACTGTCAAGAAGGTCTTCGGCATTCCAAATCCAAAGCGAACATGTCATGTGTCAAAAATCTGGAGGCCGCAGCAGGGGCTTTGCTGCCTAAGAAAAGAAGCCAAAGAAGAAAAAGAGTACTGAGGGTACAAGTGCTGAGGGGAAGCTTAGGCCTAAAGCCTTTTTTGCGCAGGGGTGCCGAGGCAAAGGGTATATAATCCCTTTGCACGTGGGATTTGTGCTGTTGGAGCTTCTTAGAGCAAGACACTGCCTGAATCAAGTGTCTGTTGGAAGCTTCTAAACAGCAATCGTGCTTCAATCTTAGAGCGAGCTATGTCTTCGACGTGAAAAAGGTGAGGGAATATCGTTTACAAAGCAAACTGTGGCTTGGAATTGAATGTTTCAATCTTCCCTTCAACATAAAAGTGTGTGGGAATTGCTTTTACAAAGCAACTCTTGGGATTGAGCCCCTGTATGGTTGCTTAGCTGGTTTAAGGCCATGCCACTGGGAAACCTGGCCAGGTAAGCCTGTGACTTCATCAAGGACCCGTGTTTGAACTATCGAGGGAAGCCTTTGGGGGCATCGTGATGAAACATCTATTGTTGAACAATGCTTTTACTAGCCATCATTACGCGCTGCTACAGATAAAAGGAAAGACCAGTTGAATATTATACTAATAGATACTAATAGACATATACAAACATACACTTGATATATATCAAGATGAAAATACGTGTTCACACTAGCTGGATTTTTTGACTCCTGGAGGAAGCGCCAACGGCTTGAGGATTTGGAGCGTTCAAACACAGTGGAAACACTGACCAGTCTTGTTGGAAGGGGCCAACTGCATATATCTGCTGCTGCAGAGATTGCCCAGAACATTGTCAAGGATACAGAGTTTCCTCCCGCGGCCCTTCGCGCGTTTGCTAGCCTCGGAGCTGCAGGAGATCATCCGCAGAATTGTGAGAGGGACCTCCATCGTTGGCTGCACAATCTTTTTGGTGTGCGTTTGGAACCCTACAAAATCCACCTAGACTTGCAGGTGTGCAAGGGTAAAATGTTTTGGTTTGGATTGGAACTATCTATCTATCAGCTAACTATCTATCAGCTACACTGATCCTGTCCAGGTTGATGGTGCCAAAGCAACAAAAACACCTGTCTATGTCCTGCTACCTCATGAAATCATCCATTGCCTTGCAACCTCCCACTGCCCATTTCTCTTCAACTCTGCGCTGCTTGGAAACTTGGATGGGGTTGCTAGAGCGCAGTTCTGGTCCCACGTGTATTCATTGGACCCCTGGAAAAGGCACCCTGTGCTGAACAGAGATGATGTTCAGTTTGACAAGCTGATCGGTGTCACCATCCACGGGGATGGTGCAGCCATGAAAAGGGAAGACGAGGCGTTCGTTTTCTCAATCGCATCATGCTTCGGGAGCAGTGGCATTATCAAGGACCCCCTGTTGCTGAAATATCCAATCGCGATTATCTTGGAGCGTCATATGCACTCAAAGACAGCTACTCAACTCAACATCTGTCATGTTTTTTACAGAACGTACTAACTACCAATCTTGGGATACAAAAAAGGCTTCACTTTGGGTGACCATGGTTTGAAGAGCAAATGTTTGCCCTAGGTAGCGAAACGGGTCAATGAAGAAATTGCTGGCCTGGTAGCGTGGTCTCTTGAGCACGCAGCCAGCGGCATAGCTCCAGTGCGCGGCTACAACGGAGAAACCTTTCCACCCAAATCCTACCGGGCTGAACTTGCTGGAAAGACTTTAGCGTTGGGGTGGAAGCCCTTGACCTTTGATTAGGCAATGCTTTTATGTTCCTCTTAAGGGTATGTAGGGTCTAGTTTAGTCATTAATTCATTCCTTGGATAGTTTTGACCTTGGAACTTCTCTTTGAAGTCCGACTTAAAGGCCAGACAGTATTTGAACAACTTCTCCCGATACTACAAGTGTGGATTGTCGCTGGGCTGCCACAGAATGTAGCCAAATATTTTCTGAGTTGAGTTGCCCGCTGCAAAAATGCTGTCAGGGTTTCGAGTGTTTTGGTTCCAGGGTTGCTGTCAACTAAGGGTGTGTGATACGTGCCTAGCTGGAAATACCAAAGCAACGCCAGATTCCATGAACTACCGTAACTTTGGGTCAACGGCAGCCTGGCCTTTGACAAAGCTGGGACACGATGCCTACCTCCAAAGAGAGGGTTGCCAAATTTCTCCATGGGCGGCTGTTCCAGGATACCGCATCGAGACAGTTGCCTACGATTGGATGCATAACATCTTTCTACGTGTTGGAAGAGCGCAAAGACCTTTCAAGGCTACCTCGTAACTCCCGGTCAAAGACTCTCCGAAACCATGAAGTGCGTCAGTAAGGTGTTTGACCGGGCCCTCATTGATGTGGTCAGGCTCCAGGTCAGAGTCAGATGTAATCCTGTCCTGGAGAGCCCTGGCTTCGCAAACAAGATCGCAAACAGTTCCATCCATGGCTTTCCAAAAGGCAAGGACATCATCGTTTGGCAAACCGCGTGCAGTCTCTGACCACCCACTGAGAAGATGGGAGATTTGTCCGATTCTGGTGTGGAACAAAGCTTTGCCGCATTCTCCATGCAGTTGAACCACTGCCTTAGACTGGACCATAAGTCTGCCCTGTCTATCTATTAGTCACGTTTACATTGGTCGCCAACTAGTTTTGCCTCGTACAGTAGCAGTAGTAGGAAAATGATGTAAATGCTACCCATAGGAAGGGACAAGGCGCTTGCCAACTCGGCTTCAAGGGCGTCTCCAGGACTCCTCTTCAGTCCTTGGTCAAAATTGCTGAGGTTCGGGGCGGAAAGACCTCCGGCCGAGGAACTCCCCTCGGCAGTCTGGTGCGCGATGGCGTGATTGCGGTCACGCTCAGCGTCGTCTTTGGTACTGTCTTTGGTATGCCCTTGTCCCTCACGCTTCCGCTGCTTCTTGATCTTCTTACGGCTGGCGGTGTCTGGCGCCCGCTTGTTCCAATTGCCCTCTCGTCGAGCCTCATTCTGGAGGTCCGCTCTGAAGGTTCGAAGGTCTTTTTGGGCTGCATCGTGAAGCGCTTTGTCCAACACCTTACCGGCTTCTGCAGGATCAACATCCAACAAGGGTCCTGTTCCTGGTCCCTTCTCTGCTCGACTCCAGGTGTCGACCTCCTGTCAGTGCTGAGCCGCTCTTTCTCGTGCCCTTTGCGCTCTTCTGGCAACCCAGACGGATCTCCCCGCCTCAATCTCTTGCTTCAGTCGGTGATCAGAAACAAGCGGAACCCCAGTCCTTGGACCGATGGGGTTCGCAAGCTCAAGTCGTAACATCTGATCGTTGAGGCCTGCCCGGTAGTCGGTTTCTGCCTCAGTGTAGTGCTTGACCCTTTGGGCTCGCTCTTCGGCTTTGGCTTCAGCCTCCGTCTTACTCTTGAGTCTTGCCTCGGCCAACTGCCTAGAGGATCCAACGTTGCCATTGGGACAACATTCTATACAAACGACAACGTTGGACCAAAACGTTGTCGTTGGCATACAACGTTGCCGTGTGCATTCTTACTAAAGAATGCATGTTGTATGTTTATCTTAAAGTTGAGCTTGATGACTGCAACAAAAGATTGCAAGCTTGTATGAAGCCAAACCTCAGCAAGCTCCATCGAGCCATTTATCAAGCTTTTGCTCGTGCGACATCGTCGTTCTCGATGCGAACGACAGTGGTTTCTGAAAACGACAACCGCTGCTAAAAACGCAACCGTTTTGTGGAAACGACAGCGGTCGCTGAAAACGCCACCGTTTTATGGAAACGACAGCGGTTGCTGAAAACGCCACCGTTTTGTGGAAACGACAGCGGTTGCTGAAAACGCCATCGGTTTGTGGAAACGACAGCGGTTGCTGAAAACGCCATCGGTTTGCGGAAACGGCAGCGGTCGCTGAAAACGCCGCCGGCTTGTGGAAACGACGAAATGACAGCGGTCCAAGCCATGAGAAAATAACATATAAGGCCTATAGGAAACGATTGTAACTCGGAAGGTCACCTTTAAGAAAAGTGCTTGACATGTGACATAGGACAAAAAACACACCCATATATTCAAAGTAGAGCACACACACACACTATGGGTATACTGACACACACAGGACACAGGAACCAACGCTTGTTTGGCAGCTTGTTCTCGCGCGTTTTCGAAGAAATGACTGCACATGTTTTGAAAGTACCTGACTTATAAGCAAGCACACTCGGGTTTTCTCGGTCACGTTCGCCTGCGGTCTTGGTCGATGAACGCCGCGAAGCACAACAGGTATCTTTGAAAGACCCTTTGGGTCATCGTTTTTCCATGGGTTTTGGCCGCAATGGCCTTGATCTTGCCCAAAAAGGACTCTTCTTCAAATGTATGGGTCAAGTTCTGATTTAATCGAAGTTCACCCACTTCGGTGGCAACATGGTAAAGGTAATGGGTCTTGGGCCTTACCTTGAACAACAAAAGGTGGTTGTCGCAACAGTGGAACGCCAACCAACAAAAGCTTTGCACATAGGAGATGAGCGATTGCTTGGCTTCACGCGCGTCATCGTTGCTCAATACAAGTCCTGCGGAGTCCATGATCTCTATGGCACGCTGTAGACTGTAGGCGCACGTTGCCAGCACATTGAGAAGCAGATCCTTTAAAGCCACCACGGTTAAAAAACAGTAGTTAGAACAGCTCTTGTGCAACACTGTTGTCACATTCAACGAAGGAGAAAACCTTGACGCCACCCTGAAAACTTGTGGAGAAGCCTTCTAGGGTACTCGATGGTGGCCCCTTATGATTTGAACCAAAGTTTTGAGGGCGGGCGATTTTATACAAACTGGTTTCTTCCGGTCTGTTGTCAGCAACTTTTTGAGTTTTCCGTGCCAGCCAAGAGATCATCAGCTTTACATGCGACGCTTTGTAGCGTGTAGAAAGCTCAGCATACTCCGCCGTGCCGCCAACGCTTGCAGTATTCAACACAGGCTTGCATGGCAAACATTGCCTATAGACAACTAGTTGGTGAACAGCATGAATCTACCTGACAGAAACGTACCTATGACTCCTATAACAAAACAATGCAGTTGGTTTCAAGAAAACCTACCATGAACTCCAAGACACCCATTCTTGGCGCAGTCTGCGCGCATCTCTTGGTGGATGCACTCAAGGGTGGCGTCTAGATCACGAGAAGGAACCACATGTTCGTAAACCCCTTGCAAGACCAAAGTCCTGAGTCCAGACGTGGGCCCTCTTTTGCGCACTTGAGCGACGCTCTGTAGCGGAGAGCGTGACGGCGACACTGCCGGCTGTCGCCGCGGGGGCCGAGCGACGCTCTGCTACAGGTGCAGTCACCTCAGTCTCTGTAGCTCTGAGCGGATCTGTGCTGGAATTCGTGCGATTCAAAGTGGCTGGGTCGAGCAATGGACAGGTTTCATGTTTTCCATACACGGTTTCCACTCTCTCTGCAATCCGCACTTTTTCTTGGTCGGGGCTGTCTCTGTTTTCACACATGGGGTGCTCCAAGTCCACCAGGTGTTGCAAGAGAGCGATAACTACAGAAGGTCGAATTTTAGCTCCCGATACCCACTCCAGTGCTTCATTGTATCGCATGCCCTTAACCGTAATCTTCACAAGTGCTTGCAGTGTAGCAGGCGAATGTGGCAAGGACTCCCACGTCCGATGGCCCTGCTGGGTTGGGTCCAAGGTCGCCATGATGTCTTCCCACGGCATGCTGAAGGAACTGACGTTGCCTCGGATGGCTACGCGGTGCTCTGCCTTGTGGATGTCTTCTTCCAACAAGTGTCCCCGGTCTTGTTCAAGGTAGAAGCACACGACTGAGGTCCACACGGGACAGGTGGCCGCAGCCTCGACCCAGCGAACCCGATGCCGATACAACAGCTCTGTCGGGTATCCCAGCCAGTTGTCGTTCGTCAACGCCTGTGGCACGCCAGGTACCCGTCTTTGAGTCATGCGCATCAGGCAAGTGCGACAGAGCGGGACACGACACCGCGGGCACAGCGTGCTGGACTGCGGGCCGCACGTCTTGCAGCGTATATCTTCTGGGCAGCACAAAATGTTCGAG